>PVIC010018634.1:0-31383 GCA_004025085.1 Thryonomys swinderianus
ATCTTTTCTTTCAGTTTGTGTGGTGCTTGGAGGTTGTCCTCAACTACTCTTCAAGAAGTAGGTGTTATACTCACTATGGCAGCAGAGGAAAGCCTGGGTTACTTATTTAGGGTGCATCATTCCTCTGACATACTGTTGACCCATGAGGAGTCATGAAACCCAAGGTGGATGACTTTCACTCTCAGGCCTTTGCTGGAACTTCTAGGGAAGAAAATTCATTCTCCTTAGGACTGCTAAACACACACAATATAAACTCTATAATGTGAAGAAAGGCAGTTAGAAAATGGAGTCAAGTTTGAGATCAGGAAGTACAACACATAAACAGAGGGTTCCATTATCAACTCAACTAAATCTGTGCACATTATAATTCTTAGACTTCATTTTCAACAGGAAACCTGCTTATATATTTTTACGAGGAATGATGAAAATGCACAGCAGAGATTTAAAATTTTAAACTTTTGAAAGATACATTGTAATTAATCCTCTTCAAAATATGTCTCCCAATTTCAAATACATCCTGTTATTCCTGCCACTTTCTAAAGTAGTTCTAGGTTCTTCATTCATGGGTATCTTTATAAAATGTGATTTAAAAATAGGGCAAGTGCTGTTGGCAAGTACCATCCAACAGAAAGGCAACCTTGGGAAAATGTCAGTGTGTCTTCATGGATCTGGTTCACTGGATCGGGCACTAGGTGACTTCTAGTTCTTAACCAAAGTCAAAATAACCAAAAAAGATACGTGATTTTAATCGATTTAGGACATTAAGGCAGCTGGGACAGAGCAGCTGAAGACATTCACGAAAAAGGACTTACAGAACTGCTTCACAATGAGAGTGTTCCATCTGATAGGGAGTATTTTGATGGAGAATAATGATCCCATATCTTTTGCTGTAATCACTTTTAAAATTTAATGTTTAACATAATTTTTAATCATACCTTATATATCACTTCCCTTTGAAATAGTCTTGTGTAACAAACTGATGTTCAGCCCTTCCATCTCCTTGTTGATTTTCTGTCTAGATGATCTGTTCTGTGCTGGAAGAGGTGTTAAAGTCCCTCACCCTTTATTGATCTGGAGTCTATTTCACTCTTGAGGTCTGTTGGCATTTGATATATATATCTGTGTGCTCCAATATTGGGTACAGGATACTTAGAATTGCTATTTCTTCTTGTTGAACTGACTTTTTTATCATTATATAAAGATATTCCTTGTCTCTTTTTACTATTTTTCATTTAATGCCTACTTTATGTGATGTAAGTATGGACACTCTTGCTTTATTTTGGATTCCATTTGCATGAAATATACTGCATATCCTCACTTTGAATCTGCTTGTACAACTTAGAGGTGAAATATTTTTCCTCAGAACAACACATCATTGGGTCTTATTTTATCTACTCGGTCATTCTTTTAATTCCACGATGTAATACATTTGTATTCAAGGTGATTATTTATAGGTAAGCTCATACTATAGGCATTTTGTGATTTATTTCCCAGTTATCTCTTTCTCTCTCCCTCTCCCTGTTTCTCTCTGTTTTTCTGTTTCTTTTACAGACTTCATAGTTAAATGATTTATACTAGTATTATGTTTAGCTCTTGCTTATATTTGTTTTCTGTATTATAGACTTTTTGTTCTGTGGTTATTGTGAGATTTACAGAAACATTCTTGATTTTAAGGGTTATTTTGAAATGTTAACAACTCCTCATACTCATAAAAGTATGAACAAATAGAAGTCAAATGGTGAAGAAATACATGACAATAAGAAAACTCTACACATGTTCCTCAATCCTACACATTTTTAAATGTGATGTCCCATTTTACATCTTGCCTCCAGAATAGAGTAGGCCTCATGATCTGTCCACAGTTGCCATCAGGCATGATAGGCTTCTGCCCCAGTTTGATCAGAGTCATTGGGCCAGTGTCTCTTATGGAACACTTACAGACATCCATAGCACCATCTGCATTACACCGTGAGCCTATACCTCAGAAAGGCTAGTGCAACATGGGTAGGTCTGAGGTCCACATCACTGTGGGCTGCCTATTTTGGAGGTGGGTGAATGCTGGATACTACCGCAGTCAGCCATGTGTGATACCCACTGGGACAGAAGTCTACCATGCTGATATGACTTCTCATGGCACTGGAGCTATTATTTGAGCTAGAAATCTCTCTTCTGGATTTTCTTCAAATAAAGTGATACTGCCCTCATGTAAGGTTATTGTGCTTGTGTATTCACTACAGCATCATCCACAGGAGTCAAAATTTGGAAATAACCTAGATGCACAGCAATGGACAAAGAATAGAAAGGATGTCACAATAAACACACAAGAGGTTATTCAGCCTTAAAAAAAAAAGATCGTACAATTTTTCTATTACATAGATTGACTGGGTGAAACTGGATTATTGTATGGAACACTAAGTGAAATAAGCCAGACACAAAAAGAATAGATCACATACTTTGACTTACATGTTGAAGTAAAAGAAAGTGGTCAAATATAAAATAAGTACACAGGGACAGAGAATAAAATGGTGCTTAATAAGGTCAGCCAGAAGGACAAAAGTGACGACCAAGAAGAAGAGGGGTGAAATGCTAAAAGCATAAACATGTAGGAAGAACAAGTTGAAAGATCTAATGTGTAATGGGGGGAATATGACCCAATACTTTACTGCATTGAAGATTTTTGCTAAATATATAGATTATAGCTGCTTATGCCACAGAGAAAAATGAACAATTATGTGATTTGATGGAGATGTCAATTTGTTTTTCTGTAGCACTCATTTTCTACATATATTCAATTTATAATATCACATTATAGCCCTTAAATTCTCATCTAATTTTTTAAGCAAATAACTATGCTCCAGGAACTGTGCTTAGTCTTTTGCATATCTTATCTTATTTTCTTTAATATTATCAAATTCCATATATTTGTGAGAAATAATGAGTTTTTTCTATCAAATAGGAGCATCATCTTAGACTCTAGCTCACCTTAGAACATTCTAAATTACCATAAATCCCTTCTAGTTAAAATCCTGGGAACACACCTGTAAACCAAGAACAGATTAAAAGGAGCCAAGGACAGTTCATCTCCATATTCCCTCTTCCCACCCACACACCCTCCAGATTCCTCTCATACTACCTGAGGTAGCCAATTGGGATAGGCCGTGAACCTCCAGCCAGCCAATGGGAAAGAGGTCAACGTCTCCTCCTGAGGTAGGGTTAAAACAGCCTCCTCCCTTGTCATTTTCAGGGTGGGGCAGGGCAGGGGTAGTGGCTGTGGCTGCTACCTCATGTTTGTACTCCTCTGCAGAAGCAAAGAGGAAAATAAAAGCCTTGTTGGCATGATAGCAAAATCCAGGTGTGGCTGAGCCAACTGCACTCATGCTGTTCTCCGAGGTCCTGAGAGAGCCCTTGGCCCTCGGTAGACTAAGTTGAGACCAAAGCAAGCATTGAGCTAAAGGGCATGCCATGGCTGGAGATTACCCGGCCCTCCCCAACATTGGGCCCCTCCTCTGACAACCACTGACCAGTCCCCAATAGTCACAGCAAACCCCACCCACCGCTTGTGCTATATAATGCTGTATACCACATTCATTAAATGGAAGTGTTCCAGAAACCTTCCCAGAGTCTGGTGTATATGTGTGACTCTGTGCCTCAACCTCCCTTGTGCAGCCCTATGATGACAACAACTGGAACCCAAACATGGGGCCCTCGGTGATCTCCTCACCTCCCCTCTTGGGTGAGTGCTCCCACTTTATGGGGAATTCCTCTTTATTTCCCTGTGGTTCAGCAAGCTACTTCTTTAAAGTGTCAGGCTCCCTTCAACCTCCTTTCCACTGAGCTCCCCTCTCTGAGTATGGGAAATATCCTCGATTCCTCTGTGAAATCCCAAGATGGTGCAGGTGCTTCTTCTCTTCCAGTGGACAGCAGGCACCGCCCCCTACAGATCACCGGCCCCTCCTTCTACTCACCCCTTAGACTGCCCCACCTGCGTGCTGTTTCAGATCCTCATTCCCAGCCAGCAGAGGCGATGGAAAAAGTGATGTCTGGTGCCATGGGCTGTGGCTCCTGCTGTTGCCGCCACTGCTTGGTGAAGCGCCTCTGGGCCTCTTCTTCCCAAGGGATGCCTACTGGGTGCAGCAGTACTTGGACTAGACAGCCAGGACCCTGCTGCTCTATGTGCCCTCCCTGTGAGACACACCCAGAGAGGTGCCCAGCTACCACCTGGGCCAGCACCTTTACAGTGCTTTACAAGAATGACTGTATCTGCATGGAGGATGCTGGCCTTCTCTACCTCAACTGAAGCCTGGACCATGACTCCTGGGGGCAGCTCAGCCTGCAGAATGGTGGCTCCCTACAAAAGATGTCAAGCCCTACACTGCCACCTGATTTGCCAATTGGCCAAATGAGGAGGCTCTCACTTCAGGAACAGTCCCCAAAACATCAATGCTACTGAGCACTAGGATGGCCCAATAAGACCACCTGTAGAGATATAAAAGACCTCCATGACTAAGCTTGGGCTTTGGTCCCCTAGGTAACCTCCACTCCATAACAGGGCCAATGCTGGTGGTCCTCCTGTGTGCTGTGCACACCACCAAATCCCAGGCTGTGGTCATGTAAGTATGAGCCCTGGTTCCCCGCCCCCCCCCTTCTAGTCATGATTGATTGGAATTCTTCCCTTCCTCCCCGCTTTGGTAATGACTCCTCCATTTACCCCGTAGTCATCAATGGCATTCACCCCAAGTCTCCATTTGATACCGCATGGAATATTTCTATCTCTCCTTCCTGTTTGCTTTTCTACCTCACCTCCAATTGATTCTTCCTCCACCCTAGTGACCTAAAGACCAACACCACTGACCCATCTTCCTTGTTCTTGGGCCAATGCTTCCTTCTCCAGAGTCTCTGGGACCCCCTACTTGTGCAGTCACTTGTACTATGTGTCCTATGCCCCCAACTCAAGAATTTTTTCCTTTCAGCACCTGTGTGCCCACCCCTTACTGAAGACTGGATGGGCAGTAACCCCATTTAACCTTATGCTTCACCCACACAGGCAACATGATTTAGGGACCTCAGCCATCATCACTAACATTCTTTCCATAGTTACTACAGTCTCTGCAGCCACCACTGCTTCAATCACCTTGCACAACTAGATTGTCAATGCCGCTGGTGTTAAGCAGCTTGCTCAAAATACTGTGCACGCTCTTGGACAAGCTCAGCTCTTTTCCATGATACCCATGCTGCCACTGCCAACCTACAGTCCCAAATGGACTTAGTCCTTCAATGTGGTTATCTTTAATAATGTCTGGGGTTCCATTTGGTAGGGATTCACAATGGGCTAGTCCAAGTTAAGTTAATGAATGCACAGGCTAATTTTAAGGTCACTGTAGATCTGACCAAACCCATAAAAATTTCATATTGTTGAAAGAGGCCATTGGGTCTAAACAGAGGGGAAGAGATAATGGTGAAATCCAGGTCTGGCTGAGTCAACTGCATCACACTCGTCTCCTAGGTCCTGAGAGAGCCCTTGGCCCTGAGTAGACTAAGTTGAGACCAAAGCGAGCTTTGAGCTAAAGGGCATGCCAAAGACAGAGACTGCCTTGTCCTCCTCAACATTGGGCCCCTCCTCTGACAACCATAGACCAATCCCCAATAGCCACACAAAACCCCTCCCACCGCTTGTGCTATATAATGCCCTACAATGGATTCATTAAATGGTAGCATTCCAGAAACCTCCCCAGAGTCTGGTGTGCATTCGTGACTCTGTGCCTCACCCTCCCATGTGCAGCCCCACAACAACATTGGGATCCTTTACCCGGTGTCTGAGTGCATTCTTTTCAATACCCACAATTTGAGTCTGGGGCTTATTTCCAACACAATAAAGCCACTAATATATTACAGTAGACTACTCATCACTGTATCTTGTCATTTCAGTCCATTTATTTTTCAAATACATATTAAGCTTCTTAATGTATAAGAGGAATTGCTATATATAAAAATCCCTTTAAGAAAATGAAGAACAGAAAATCATGGTAGGCTCTGGGAAAATTATTACCACAAAAGACTTGGCTCTTAGATGAATAGGATATTTACAATGTAGCCACAAACATTAATAAGGGAATAGAAAGGAATGGAAAAGTAAGCTGATATTCTAACCTATGGTCCCATCTTCAAAACTGAAAGAATTTTCAGAACAGGCCAGGATCTATGGAGGCTGTTAGTAATGGTTAATATGATTACATTCCTTACATGTCAAAGCAACTAGAGACATATTAATGATTCTCCTTCAAAGAAGGAACACTAGGAAATCCCAGATATTTGTTTATCTCAAACATTGTTTCTTTTTGCTGCCATGAGGTTATCAGACAATTCCTGACCAGGTCTACTAAAATATTGTGCCTTAAACCATCCACATTTCCCCACAGTTTCTTTTTATACTAATGCTTTCATGGTAATAAGAATGTCCTTTGCAATGCTGTTTTTCATTTGAGGATGGCCCTTGTGGATTCAATGTCTTCAACTAGATGAAGACATTCAATGGGAGGTGTTTTAACAGTCTATGAGATAAGAAAGGACCTATTCATTCAGAGGACATTGCAACATCCTTCAAAATATCCTGGACTTTCATTTGTTTAATCTATTCTCAGTTTAGGATCACTCTTCCTTTAAAGCCCCTCAATCTGGAGCACATATAAGAAATTCTAAAGAACAATGTTGGTCATTATGGCACTCAGTCATTATCTCCCCCAAGTTTGCACATTAGGAAATATGTTAAAGTTAATTGACTCAGACTGGCAAAATCACTGAGACAAAGGAAGAAGCCAGCTTTCATGACACTAAATTCTACCCCATACACACCCAAAAGGTTTCTAACTGCTCCCAATACTCCTCTGCCATCACAGCCTATAAATCTGCCTTGATTTATGGTGATGATTTATTTGTATGGATTTAGATGAAAAAATAACTTTGAACATGGCTCATCTTTTCAAAAGCATTGCATATGATATGAATTTAAAACAATTTCATTAAAACAAAAAAATTATTATGTTTAAACAACATTTTCCAGTATATTATGAACTCATATATTTTAAGGGAAATTATCATCTCATTCCTAAGACTGATTTCCACAAATACCTATTTGGAAATAATTTGCAAACATAGTTTAATATCATTACTATTTATAATTGAAGGTAATACTTTTGAATCATTTATTAAATTTGTTAAAAAATATAGTGATGAAAAACAATTTCTTTGTTGAGGACTAAAAATGTAATTAAAAATAACTTTGTTTCCAAGTAATCTTTTGTAATGATATAATGAGAGATTAAAATAGAAGGTCAATTATAGATTTAGGTCTTTATTATTTCTTTTGTTCAGGAATTTTATGGGTTGGTTTAGCCAGTTCTCTTATATGGTACTCTCACCTGTGCCTTCTTTTGCTTAATTTCCTTTCACCTCTTTTCTTTTGCCTATCAATGATGAAATCCCCATTATGAAATCTTTAAATTTTTATCTCCTTATTTAATTAAAAGTTTTCTTAAAAGACCAGCTAGTATTGAGTATTTTCTTCCTCCCCCCTCCTTCCTTTAATGTTTCTCTTTCTTTCACAATTTGTTTTCACTCAAATTTACATACATGAAATACAGATATTGCACAAATAGGAAGTGGCTTTACCTACATGTCCTTAGTGAGCCTCATCACCTTTCCCTGGATACTATAGACTCAGAATGATGAATCATTATTTTATAAAACAGTGCAATTAAAGGACTGTCTTGATACCTCATGTGTTTCTACAAATTCTATGTTTCTGGAGATCAATTTTTCAAATGGAATACTTTTTAGATAGGCAATTATATTTGTTGAAATAGATTATTCTATCTGGGAACTCATACATTGGGATAGTCTATTATTTCCATGAACAAGTCAACTAATGAGTTCAACTGAATTTTTAATTATAATCATAAGAAGCGAGACAGAGCTTACCAGGTATAATGTACAATATTCATTCCATTTTGAATATTGAGCTCTACTTGAAATTATTAATCTTATTTTCAGTGTCTATATTTTAGTTTTTTTTAAGAATTCAAGAAGGTTTCTCATTTCAGGAAATTAAAACACTTTTATGGCAAATCTCAAGGTGCAAAGATACACAAAGATGATGTCTCTACTCCTGGACATCCCAGAGTGGACTTGCAAATCTAAGTTCCGTTTGAGCCCTGAAGTAAACAGCACTCTCACAATTTAAGATTTATGCTTTAGTTGAGCAATGCTTTCATTACATCTGAAGGGATAGTTTTTCAAGCAACTGTGTTTTTTAGAAAATTATTTATTAAAATTTAGTGAAAATAAAAATTTTGGTAACTAAATGTTATTAATATTGGAGAAACACACTCAGTAAGTATATAGCACAAAAATCAGTTCACATTTACCATATTCAAAACTTTTTTCTCTTTTCAAGTCCTCTTTATGAAGTTAAACTTTTCTACATATAATAATTATTTTACATGATTAATCTTAAAAATATTTAATTACTAGTGAAAGATGTTCACCAACTTGTCAGTATTTAGTCCTGACCAAAGGAATAGATATCATTTAACTGAATAAATAGAGGTAGCAGTCATTACCAATTTATTATTGGCCTTGGATGAGGCTAATAATAAATGGAGGTTGCACTATGAAAACATCATTTTAGACATCAGGTGTCACAATCCTACGGCAAGAGTTGCATTTTCTTTTCTAATAGATATTACTTTGGTAAAGAACATTGGGGATATGGCAAAAGCAGTTTTAGAATTTTCCTGACACAAAAATAAGTATATCCTTTAGGAAGTCAAAATAATGAGTTTATGGACAGTATCCAGGACATTTGCACAGAGATACATCTTCAGCTATTGGTTGGTTGATTGGTTGGATTAATTAATTCATTAATTAATTTGAGATAGCTAGACTCAAACTTTATACCATCCTGCCTCAGCTTCCCAGAGTTCTCAAATTCTAGGTATGTACTACCATTCCCACAAGGCTGACTTTTAAAATTTTCTTTCTTTTTTTAAAAATAAATTGAGTTTATTGGTACATTTTACACATACATTATGATCACGTGTATCACTGAGAATTTGTACTGGTACATGATATATCTTGCTTCTTATTTTTTCCAACTCCCATGCCCTCCCTTCAACCCTTGTATTCATAAGCTTTCTTTCCATTTTCCCGTACCTCACTTACACCTTCATTTCCTCACACTAGAGAAACAAAATAGCGTTTACACATTTGTGTCCTATTATTTCACTTATGAGTATGTCCTCAAGGTGCAACCATTTAGCTATGTGTTTCTAATTTATCATTCTTTATGGTAGAGTAATACTCCTTTATTTTAAAAAATCATATCTTCTTTATACAGTCTTCAGTTGATAGGCATTTGGGCTGTTTTCATGACTTAGCTAGTACAAACTGTGCTGCTATAAACATGGGTATACATATCTCACTGTGGTGTGATGCTTTTAATTCTTTTGTGACCGTACCCAGCAGGGAAATACCAGGGTCAAATGGGACCTCTAATCTTAGTTTTCTGAGGAATCTCCACAGTGGTTGAACCAGTCTATATTTCCACCAACAATGGAGAATTGTTCCACCAACAATTTTAACCATCCTGCTAGCATATGTTATTGGGTGATTTCTTGAAAACAGTCATTTTTCTAGAGTGAGTTGGAATCTCAGTCCTATTTTCATCAGTATCTCTCAAATGATCAGTGATATTGAAAGTTTTTACACATTTCTTTGCTGCTTTTATTTATGAAAACTGTCTGCTCATTTCAGATGCCCAGTTTTGAATTTGGTCTTTAAATTTGGGGCATTAATTTTTTCAAAGATTTTATATATTCTAGATGGTAGACCTTTGTCTCAGGAACAGCTGATAATTTTTTTTTTAACCCACACTGTAAGCTGTGCTTTTTCTCTGCTGGTGGTTTCTCTTGCTGTGCAGGAGCTTTTTAATAAGATGAGATCCCAGTTGTTGATTCCTTCTGCTAGTTCCTACACTTAGGTTTTGTTCACAGTCTTTCCCTATACCACTGTCTCCATGATTTCTACATAGTCTATTTCCAGCAGATTTAGTGTTTCTGTAATAATATTTAGATCTTTAACCAGCTTTGATTGAAGTTTAGCACATGGTGAAAAACATAGGTCTACTTTTAATCTTTGGTAAGTTGAAGCCCAGTTTCTCCAGCACCATTTCTTAATTTCCTAATTTTTTTCCACTACAAACCCAAGTATGAATAACCATAAATCAACAGTCTTTTTAAAAATAATACACTGTTTTCAAATTAAAATGTGACTGGTTTGTGTCAGAAACAAAGGGCCAATATATGTGCTTTTCCTCAAGATCACCACTGTACTCCAGTGGGTCCGAGAGGTGCTACATGCACAGCAGTCATCATAGGATATTCACTGTGCTTATGTTCATTAGTTCACATTCAATAAACAATAGAGTTTGTTCCTACTATAGACAAATTCAATTATTTCTGTATATGAATTACTACTTTTCATGAAATTCTGCCAAACTCATTTTATTCTACATGGTATTACTCTGACACTAAAATAAAATAAAATATCATGAGAGAAATCAACTTTGGAACAAAATTTCTTGCATAAAGACCAAAAAGATCATCCCAAAAGGAATCACTGGGCTCAGTGGTAAGCCACTGATTACCATGTGTTAAGTCCTAAGTTCTATCTTTAGCCCTGAAGGAGAGAACAACAACAAAAGCCCCAGTAAAGTGGTGTGGTTTAATGCATGAAACTCCCCACTATGTGCTTTAGTAATACTAGGAAAAATTGCAATGGAGGATGTAAACTCTACAATTATTTCAAAAGATGAAGTAAAAACATTTCATAAAATTTGCCACCAATTTATTATAAAGCCACTCAACAAAATAGCAAGAGGGGGAAATTTCTACAACCTTAGAAGAAGCATCTACAAAAACCAAAGTTAGCATAATAAATAGAGACTGAAAGTTTTCCTCTAAGATAAGAACAAAGTAGGGTTAATTTATCTTACTTTTTCCATTCAACACTTCACTACAGGATCCACCCAGGATAATTAGACAAGAAAAATAAATAAAAATTATCCACATTGGGCCAGAGATTTAGCTCAGTGGTTCTGGTGCCTGCCTCACAAGCCCAAGGTCCTGAGTTCAATCCTGGTAACCACATACAATGCTGGGCATGGTGACTCACGCCCACCAGCAATCAACACCACATACCACAGTGCCGGGCGTGGTGGCTCACGTCTGTAATCCCAGCATTCAGGAGACAGAGACTGGGGGATTGCTGAGTTACAGGCTTGCCTGGGCTACATAGTGAGCTCAGGGCCAGTTTGAATTCAAAGTGAGACCCTGTCTCAAAAAAAAAAAAAAAATCCACATTATAATGGAAAGAGTAAAATTGTGTGTTTTCATTGTTTTTGTTTGTTTGTTTGTTTGTTTTGCTTGTTTTATTTTTAAAGACAAGGCTTTACTTTGTAATTCAAGCTGGCCTTGGGCTCACTATGTAGCCCAGGCAAACCTCAAATTCGGCAACCCTCCTGCTTCTGTCTCCTGAGTGCAGTGCTGGGATTAGAGTGGGATTAGAGCCACCATGCCCCACATTGTGCTATGTGGTACTGATTGCTGGTGAGTGTGAGTCACCACACCTGGTATTGTTGTATGTGGTTACCCGGATAGAACCAGGGAGGTACCTTGCTCTTGCTAGGCAGGCACCAGAACCACTGCGCTAAATCTCCGGCCCAAGAACAGAGTTTTTAAATTGCAAATCTTAAGAAAGTTGATAAAGACACCCAAAGCTAATAAAGAATTTAGCAATATTTCAGAATAAGTAGTCAATATAAAGAAATCAAGTTTTTTCAATGCAGTAATAATGGGTACTCTAAAATACAGAAAGCAACATTTTATTCTTTTTTTTTTTTTTTTTTTTTTGAGACAGGGTCTCACTTTGTAGTTCAGGCTGACCCTGAGCTCACTATGTAGCCCAGGCAAATTTTGAACTCAGCAATCTTCCTGCCTCTGCCTCCCAAGTGCTGGGATTGCAGGCAGGAGCTACCACACCCAGCTAGAATAAAATTCGTAAAAATAAATTTAACAAAATAATTAATTTGAATAGTGAAAAATCTCAAAATGTCACTGAAAATGATTAAAGTAGATTTTAAAATCGTTTGTGTTTATGAATTAGAAGACAAAATAGTATGCAATATACTTTAATATATAATGACCTAGTACTCACCTAAGTCATCTTTTTCATTTTTTTAGACAGGGTCTCGCTTTATACTTCAGGCTGGCCCTGAGCTCACTATTTAGCCCTGGCAAGCCTTGAACTCAGCAATCCTCCTGTCTCTGCCTCCCGAGTGCTGGGATTACAGGAATGAGCCACCACGCCCGGCACTGTGATATGTGGTACTGACTGTTGGTGGGCGTGAGTGACCACGCCCAGCATTGTTATATGTGGTTATGGGGATCAAACTCAGGACCTTGCGCTTGCAAGGCAGGCACTGGAACCACTGAGCTATATCTCCAGCCCCTAAATGATCTATTAAATTAACAGTATCTCTGTCAAAGCTCCATCTGCTCTATCAGACTTTGTAATTTGATTTTAAATTTCACTGGAAAATTCCAAGCACCCAGATAAAATTTCATGAAAAAAAAAAAAAAGGAAATTTGAAGGATTCATACTTTCCAATGTCAAAACTTATTAAAAAGCTACAATAATTTAGAACATATAATATTAGAGATAGAAATATTGATTAACAGAAAAGCACTGACATATAGAAATAGTTCTTTACACCTATGGTCAATTGATTTCAGTATAAATGCCAAGTGAATTCAAACAGAAACCAGCAATTTTTTCAACAAAAGGTTCTGAGATAATTGGTTATCTCAATGCAAAGAAATGAAGCTTAATATCTCTGTCACTTACACAAAATTACTTCAAGAGTGGTCAAACACCTAAATTTAAGGGTTGAAAGCATAACACCTTTAGAAGTAAGTATAGCCATAAATCTTCATTATCTTGTGACTAAGCCATGATTTCTTGGTTATGATACCAAAAATATGAACTACAAAATAGATAAATTCCATCAAAATTAAAGCTTTTGCACTACACAGTACTATCAAATAAATGAAAATGCCTACACAATACTGAAAATTGTTTGGAAAGTACAGATGATATAACAGCTTACTGTCCAGGATATAAAAATAGATAACTCAATTATAATGAGCAATTATTTTGATTACATATTTTTTCAAAGGAGATATACAAATTGATGGGCAATGAAAATATGTTCTGTACCTTCAGTCACTAAGTAAATGCAAATCCAAAACACAATGAGAAACTTCACAGCTTTTAGAATTACCAAAGGAAAAGAAATATGAAAATATCACATGTTGGCAGAGAAATTGTAGTCTTCATATATTACCACTGGTTACTAGAAATGGTGCAGTCATTTTGGAAAACAGTCTATCATCTAATGTTAAACACAGTTACAATAATACCAAGCAACTCTGTAAGGACTTAACTAGGATATTCAAAAACATGTCCCCACAAAAACTTGCATAAGACCTTTCATTGATAAAAACACAAAGTATACCTGTGGGTAAGTGGACAAAGAAAGAAGGCATATTCAAATAAATGAATTCTTAACCTATGTGAGAATGTAGATTAAAAACTGAAACATTATAGAGGCCAATACCAAAACCCAAGTACTAACTGTTTCCATTCATATTAAATGTGTGTAATTGTCAGATCCATAGAAAAAAAGATTTCTGGCTGTAAGGAGATGGAGAATGGGAGATTTCAGAATCAAATGGAATTGTTCATGTCAAATGCTAACAAAGAAATAAAGCTGAGCTGTGAAGGAGGAGGGGTCCTCATGCATGTATTCCCCACAACAACTATTACAGAAGATTCTGTGACAACCGCAGCCTGTACAAAGGCTGCTTCAATCTGACACACAGACTCAGGAAATGTTTACTAAGGTGACATTTCTAGTAACTGGCTGTTAAATTTTGGCTGTCTGGCACCATTGCTAGTGGGTTTTTTAGCCAAGGATAACTGTTTCAAAACAACTTAAATGATTTGTTTTTAAAAGCTACCTTTAACATCCTTGTCTTCCTTTACTTCCTTAGGTCCTCACTTGTAAATCTTCCCATTGCAATGTTTATTTCTGAAAAAGAAAGTAATCTTTGGAGAATCGCTTTCTCCAAAGCTGAAAGGGACAGCAGAAGATTAATTAGCGGGTTTCATTTAGCAAAGGTGAAAATAGAGGTAATCAATGTCTCCCAAGACTAAGCAAGGCCAAATCTGGAGCAGAGAAGAACTTGGCTGCTAAAAGCATTAACCCTGAAAAGAATCCCATCAAGTACTTTGCATCAGGACAATGTAACTGATGCCTTCAAAGCATTTCAGAAATCAGCAAAACTCTCCTTTACAGGCTCAACCATGTAAAGTGGAAGACTGTGCTTTGAGAGAAGGACCCAAGGGAAGCCTGCTCAAGAAATTCTGCAAGGGACTTGATGCCTTGGGATTCAGTTCACAATGGTTAGGCATTTTTGTGTTCAGAGCCTGTGGCAGACCTTGGCATCAGCCACGGGGTGTTGCTTTTACAGGCCAGCCAAAATATAAGGAGGTAGTGCCAGCCATGTAGCTCAATGAAGCCACACTTGCCTGGCAAGTGCGAAGTCCTCAGTTTAATTCCCGGTACCCGGATGGGGGGTACATAAGGGTAGTGGGATCCAGAACCTTCTACCCAGAAGAAGGCTTGGGAGAGCAGGTAGTGGGACCTTGAGGAGGCAATGCGTGAAGCTGTGTGAATAAAGCTCCAACAGCAGAGCGGAAACTTCAGAAATTAGAGAATCCAAGAATGTGGTATGTTTGGAAACAATTCCAAACAGTGAGAAAATCTACCCAAGAAAGAGGCCATTGGCGCCACCTCTGGCAGTTGGATGGGCCCGCACAAAGCCTCAGAAATTCTCATCGCACCAACATCTGCCTCTTGTCCTGGACATGGAACTGCTATTTTGTTTTGGTGTGACACCTTTCTATCCACGTATTTCTCCCCTTCACAGCTAGGAAGGTTTACCCTATGCCATTGTATGTCAGAAATGCTTAACTTTCTTTTTTTTCTGACAAGGTTCAGAGCTAAGGGCCTGCCTTGAATTTTACAGGAGACTTCAAACTTGGACTTTTTGGGAATGCTAAAGCAATTAAGATGCTGGCAACTCTCAGAGGTGAATTAAGTACATTTGGCACAAAAAGATGCACATGGGCTTTTTGTCAAGAACCAACGGTATGGTTTGCCTGAGAATCTCCCCTCAAACCTCCATGACCACATACATGGGGCTTTCGGAGAGGATTACATCATGGGTTCCCGTGTGAATGTGCTGTTAGGAGGTGGGTCTGGTTTAAAGAGATGGGTCACTGGAGTGTGACACAGAATGGTGCTTTCGCCCTCTCTGTCTTTTCTTTCTCTCTGGATCCCGCCTACTGCAATGGTAGCATCTTTCCTTTACCTGGGTCCGACCTCCATGTTTCCCTCTGTACAAGTCACCTGACTTGGCCTTAAATGTCAGAAACTATGAGCCAGAAGAAACCTTTCCTCCTTCTATGTCAGCTGTTGTGTCTCAGCAATGAGGAAAGGGAGATGTAAAGAATGTAATCATTATTTGGTAAAAAAAAAAAAAAAAGAAAAAAAAAAGAAAAAAGGATGGACCTGTGAGACATTAAAAACAAGTTAAATGCACAATAAAAGATAACTACTGCATAATCTCACTCATAAGTGCAACTGGAAAAAGTTACCCCACAGCTGGGCATGGTGGCTCATGCCTATAATCCCAGCACTCGGAAGACAGAGACAGGAGGATTGCTGAGTTCGAGGCTTGCCTGGGCTTCATAGTGAGCTCAGAGCCAGCCTGAACTACAAAGTGAGACCCTGTCTCAAAAAAAAAAAAAAAAAGGTACCCCACAGAAATTGGAGACTGTAAAAAGGGGAGGTTAGAGGAGGGGGAAGATCCAGTAACAGGTACAGTGTTGCATAACAGGAGGAATAAGTTCTGGGATCTATGGCATAGCAGTAAAACATAATGTATTGTATATCATAAAATAGAAGAGAGGAATTTGAGAGGATTCACTAGGAAGAAAATACAAAAGTTTAAGGTGACTGACGTGCTAACTACCCTGAATTGATGTACACAGGAACTGACCTATCACACTGTACCTCATACGGTCTTAGAACTGTTATACATCAAAAATTTTAAAAAATCCTTAAAGCACATAACCTGACGTCACAGAGGTTTCAGCACCTTATATTAATAACTATCAAATGGGGGACAAATAAAAACTTGCAAGTCACATGGTTTCCTGGGTTTGAGACATGAAGGACACATATTGAAAGAAATAGTGGAATATGAGAAAAGAGGTCAGTGCTGGGTCCAAGTTCACCACAGATGCAACAGAGAGCCAAAAGCAGGTAGTGGCTCGCGACAGCTGATCACTTTACTTCATTTTTGACTTTTCTGGAAATATTTATTTTCCCATGAATTCTTTCCTTCAACCCAAGATAAATCCAGTTAAAATAAAGAAAATCATCACAAAATGACAAAACTAAAATAAATATCAATTTGTTACTGATGATCCTCTGCCATAGACAGTTTAAGTTGGGAAAAACTATCAAAAAGTATCAGGACTAAGTAAATTCTGCTATTAAAAAAGAAGTTGAATGAGGGTTGACTCTGTCAGTCAAGATGAGATATAAGCTGAAGGCAGACCAGTCATTATCAGAACAACAGAGAGCTATTAAAGTCTTTTACATCTGAACAAAGTAAGTAGGTTTATCATGAATCATTTATCTGAAGAAGGAAGTTCTAGGGAAATAGTATGTTCAATTACATGAGCATTAAAATGACTCAAAAAGCAAAACATGACTGACTATGCTAATACTTTTTAGTGAGTAATGATTCATTTGAGTATTACATTCAGACTAAAATATCCATTTATTCACTGGATATGTTCATTAAATTAAGTAGTTGAAATCCTTCCTAATGGTCTATCGTATTGCATAAAATTTGGCACATAGTAGGCACAATATATTGTATTATTTCCTGATTTGAAAGTAACCTTGAAGTTGAACTGTTTTATTTATCTGAGGAAGGCAATTTACAATTTGTTCTCCCCAAGGGCTCAAAATCCAATTACACCAAAGAGATCATTAAAAGTCACACATGGTGTCCTAAAGGATAGATGTTAAAATGTAATGAGAATTACATCCATTATAGTGTGTATGTATGGCAATCCTGTGTTACCTGTGTTTCTGTGTCAGGCCTTTTCTTTTCTCATCGATAGAAGCTTTCTACCATCCATCAATCAGAAGAATTAATGGTGTGTCTACCAATTCAAGCCATACGGAGATGATCAAGGCATCATAAATTGTGTTAGAGAAAATAAAGACTGCAAATGGGGATTGCTAACAGAGCAATCAAATTTCACAACTACCTGCTTGCACAGGAAAATGTGTCAATGATAAACAGCAGAGGTGAAAACAGAAAATGTCAACTAGGAACGTACATTGACTCTCAGGAACAGAGGGTGGAGCAGATGTTTTGGGCCTTCTGGGAGGAAAAGTGAGACACTTCGAGGGCAAGGGGTCCTATAAAACACTCCGCCCTGCAAGTTCAGTAGGTTGTGATTGGCCTCTAGATGAAATGCACTTTGGGTAGGGTCAGCCTGTCTCTCCTGTGCCAAATACTGTGCCACTATCTTACACTCATTCTACCAATCTTCATTTCCTCATCTCCATTAGGTGATAGAATGTGTCAGTTGCCACTGCCCCTGAGATAGGTAGGGCTTGCAAGCAAAGCCTGAACAAAAGGATCTGAGAGAAATTTTACTTAAACCTGTCTTGGGGGAAATTTACCTTTTCTGAAAAAGGATAGGCAAGAGGGAGATCAACTCTTGTCTTCCTATCTTTGAGCACTGTAGTGAAAGAGCATATTGCCCAGAGAGCTACAGTTATGTAAAGACATCAGAGGTGATGAACACAAGACCGAAGTGGTAGAAGTAGAGGATACTCAGAGTTAGCTCCAGCACTGATTCGTTACGGAACTCCTAGAAACTCTCCATGTTTTCTTTCTCGCACTAAGGATCTATAAAGGTTCTCCTTATTGAACCACAGCTTCTCCCATATTAATATGCACAGAGATCACTTGGGGATCTTCTCACCCTTCACTCTGTGAAGGTAGAGCCCCCCAGCAGGCCCTGAGAGTCTGAATACCTCACAAACTCTCTGACAATGGCCATGCACATGATGAGTAAGCAGTATTTGAGACATTTTAAATGTTGGATTCAGTTACTCCCAGTCAAAAACATACCCAGTGATATTTCTGTGCAAACACTGAGGGACCTGAAAGGTTAACACATCGTAAAAGATGAGCATGATGGGCTGTAGCAACTCACTTGCTAATACCATTCATACTTGAGATTATTGTATAGGAGGGTTTGAGAACCATTACAGTTTAACTTTAAATTTTAGTTCCAACATTTACATACTGTGTGATACTGCTGAAAATTGTTTGATGTCTCTGAATCTTGATTTTTTTTCAGAAGCAATACATGTTTCTTTATTTCATATGTTTGGTTTGAGGGTTAGTTGAGGTTTCATGATAAAATGCTTAAGTGGAAAAAAGTTTTATAGCAATGATGTGACATACAATTGTTCACCTGCAATCTTTAGTCATGTCATAAATACTTAGTTAAGCAGATTTTGTGTCTGGTAGATATGAAGAGGGTTGTTGCAATCAGCACAGTTTTTTGTACTAATTGAACTGCTGCATCCAAAGTCCATGGTGCTTATGTCAGACCAGAATAAACTTACTTGGAAGTCTGAAATAATAATCAAAATTGTACTTTCAATATAATCTGTTTCCCTCTGAAGATTTAGTTGCTTTGTCTTTGGTGAGAGAAGATTTTTTTTTTTAATTCAAAGACCATCTCCTAACCATTGGAATAGTGCCAAATGAAATAAAATTGTTGTTAGCAGATTGGATTAGTGGTAAACCTAAACTATTTCTTATAGTGATAGAAAAGTGGGAGGCAAGGGAATTTTAACTTTCATTGCAAATAGGATTGTATACACCTGCTATGAATCCCAAAGTAGCAATGTGCTTTCTGGACGTATAGCATTTAAAGACTACATGAGATTTTCATATTTATAAAACCAGGTATTTTGATTAGCAAAATGCATCTGGATATAGGGATGCCTTTTGGAATGATTTTGTAATGTCCCCATCATAATCCTGAATAAGGAAATACAGTAATTATTTCCCAGGAATACAGTCCATGGTCTCTAAATGAAACTTTTTAGACATAAGAGTAACTCTTAGATATACCCAGCAGAAAAAAAGAAAACACATATTAATATTGCATGTTCTCTTAACATTAGGGAATCAATTCACATAACTTCAAATATATTATAACTTCAAATATTCTGCTCTGAGAATATCCTTCACTGTCTAATGTTACTGCTACAAAAGCATTTTCAAAAATATCTGGAAATAGATAATTTTTTTTCTTTCTTGGTACCAGGGATGAAATAGGATCTTGTGCTTGCTAGGCTACATCACCAGCCCACATTATTATTATTATTATTATTATTTTTATGATGATAATGAAATAGAATTCTCTCTTAGGATGGGTGTTAGATTTTTCCCTTTTTCGAAAGGAATGTAGCACAGAGAATATGGACTTCTAAGTTTGTTGCAAATGTGTTTTAGTCTATTTACTTCTTAGTTTGTTAATTTGTAAAAATTTCATAAATCTCTAAGACTCAGTTTCCTTATATATTAAATCAGAATAGTAAGACTATTTCAGGGCATGTTGAGAAGATCCAGCTTGTGAAAACATGTAGAGTACTTGGCATAACCTTAGCACTTGCTTAATAAAGAGTCCAGGAGATTTTAGGGAGACCACATATTCAAGGCTGTAAAGAAGCTAGATTTTGCTTTTCATTCTATTTCCTCTTCTCTGTAATATCCACAGCGATAAGCTCATACAGAAAAACAAGAAATTTTCTCTTGAAAGCAGAACCTGAGCCAACAGGATATATGTACTTTACGGGCCGGAGGATTAGCTCAGTGGTTCCGGCGTCTGCCTCGCAAGAGCAAGGTCCTGAGTTCGATCCCCAGTAACCACATACAATGCTGGGCGTGGAGACTCACGCCCACCAGCCATCAATACCACACACCACAGTGCCGGGCGTGGTGGCTCATGCCTGTAATCCCAGCACTCGGGAGGCAGAGACAGGAGGATTGCTGAGTTTGAAGCTTGCCTGGGCTCCATAGTGAGCTCAGGGCCAGCCTGAACTACAAAGTGAGACCCTGTCTCAAAAAACAAAACAAAACAAAACAAAACATACGTACTTTACTTTGGAGAGTGATCGTAATAAATGTGAGTAGAGAAGAGGAAGAGTGAAAAGGAGAGGAGAGAAAAGAAGGGGATGGAGCTGTGGGGTAGTAACGCTCAGGAAATCTTTTAAGGACCATCCATGTATAGCATCTGAAGGAGAGTCTAGTCACCTGTTCCACGCTTCCACTGTTTGGGTTTCAGTAGGTCATCAGCAGGTTCATACAGGTTTGTAGTGTATATGGAGGAGTTTATTGGTGTCAGCAGGCAGCCAGCTGTAGTATCAGAGAAAACTCAGAGTGGAAAGTGGAAAGTGGAAAGCACAGTTAAGAGGTCAGATTACATGTATGCAATTCTGGCCCCTGCAAAATATGAAGGTAGTCAGAGCACGTGAGGAAGATGAAAGGCACTGTGCCTTATACTGGATTCTTACAGATGCCTGTGATCCCAGTGACACCTGTAACTTGTGAGCAATTCATTGCCAGCTCAATCTGTTAAGAAGCTCATCATTTGAGAATCAATGGCTTAAATAATTCTCTGTGAGGTATGGACCAATGCTTAAATCAATTCATTCTAATGGATCTGTAGCTGATGATTTCAAGTCCCCAAATGGTAATATCTACACTAAACAGAAGTAAAAATGGTTCCCAGGGGAGACAAGATTCATGTTTTGAAAAACACCACCTTCCTTTACTTCTTCAAGGAAACTCAACAAATCCTCAGATTCCTTAGTTTCTCCGTGTTGAGTTGGTGATCTTAAGGGCAGCCAAGTGAAACAAAACAAATACCTTTCTCTTTCCAAATAGCTTCCTGAGGTTTTGTTTATATCTGTGAAAAACCAGACTCATTAACTTTTTATTGTACAATTTTTAGGTGTTTTGGCCTTTTTAAGGAAAAGACAACCCTTCAAAAAGCTTGCTTTGGGGATTTTAGGAAACAATCAAATGCATAAATATGTTGGAAATTACGGGATTGTTTCTAGGGGAAATTTTTGAAGTAAAAACCTTTTATTTTATTTTATTTTTTTAGTTTGTTTCGTTGAGAATTAGGGATTGAATCCAGGGGTAACTTCATGTTAAAAAGTTTACATGTGTTGGTGAACATTTCTTTTATCAAAAAGCGCCCAGTTATTAAAACTCAGTCACACAGATGAACATTTTTAACCTTCCAACTAAATAATAAATCTCCATTTGAGATCTATTTAGCTTCAAAGGTGAAAGTGGGTCCCACACAAATATCTTTCACATTATAAACTGTATTAAATTAATCAAAAATTGATAAACATTGATAATAAAACAAGAGAAATGAGAAACAGTAAAAGGTAAATACTTTTTAAGTGTTACTCAGATATTCAATAAAACCACATCTTTCAGACAACATAATTTTTTGCATCATAAAAAATTCGAGTGGTTGAAGTTTAAAATATTGATTAAAAAGCATCAGTAGGACTTCAAATCAGCCTAAAAAGAAATTTCCATTTTAATAAAATAGGCAAAAGATTCCTTTTAAACATTACAACTTATTTTGTTAAAAATGTGTTCACTATTATTGAAAAAGACCTAAAGTGGGTCGAGAGAGAGAGAGAGAGAGAGAGAGAGAGAGAGAGAGAGAGAGAGAGAGAGAGAGAGAGAGAGAGAAAGCGCTATCCCATTTTAAATCTAATTTAATGCAAGAGTGAAGATACAATACCAAAGCATCCAGAAGAAAAGCAGCGAGTCACATTTCCAAACACCCAGAACTCTGGGTCCACTCTTTAATCAGCCAGGTGATTAGCGCATCATTGGTATTTTAATTTCTCCTCCTGGTGTTGTGATGTCATAGAATCCAGTCTTCCCTTTAAACTATTTTTGTAAAGCCATGAAAACAGAATACACCATATGGATTTTTTTGAACTTCAAATCTTGTTTATAAACTTTTGTACATCTTTTGGAAGATCTTTCATGTAATATGCAAAAATATTCTGATTTTAATCACCAGTTAATATTCTCATGGCTTCAAACGACTCCGTATAGTAGCATTTATTTTAAACTTTTGAGTGATTACTACAAATCACTCCTCCATAGGAACTGATGCATTTTGTGTCTTCGATTCAAATTGAATAGCAAACACTATAGTTTGTGAACCCTTCAGCTAATTCATAAAAAATAGTTCTCACCAGAAAGATTTAGATAACCAGGAACAATGAACTGGGGAGGGCTGGAATAGAAATTTGGGAATGAAATAAATCAGATCTTTGCTTTTAAAATGAAAATTAGAATTAATTATGCACTGAGAGATAAAAGTAAAAGGATCAAATGTTTTTGTTTCCTTTTTTTTTTTTAAAAAAAAAAAAAAGCTTTCTCCACCAAATGAGTAAAATAGCACTCAGTGGCATTGCATTGTTAATAAAATTTCTTTATCGAAACTATAATTTAATATTTAGGTATCTAATTTACATGTGACAAGGTATCATATTCAAAAAATTAAATTGCAACTAGAAAACTATTAACCACTAAAAACAATATCAAACACAACCCAAGCATTTATAGGAAAGCAACAGCTAGACTTTGAATTGGAAAAAAGGTTTCATCATATTTGGCTCATTAAACAAAAGCATCCATTATAATCTGTAAAACACCATCTTTTCTAATTCATCAGAAGTTTACCCTTTATAGCATGAATAACACGTAAAGATAGAGTCACTGACTGTATATGCACACGTGCGTATATATATATATATATCATGGACGTATACTTGTGTGTTGGTTTAAAGACTTTGTATCTATTGATAACTGGCTGAACTTTGGGAGGTGCTGAACTCCATATTTCTACAAGTCCTCTGACTCAATAATATCTTTTAAAAAACAGAAATTACATAAAATACTGTTTTTTATTAACTGAATATTTTCTTAAGCATAAAATAGACAATGAAAGAATTGCACTTATTGTAAAGGTACAGTAGTGTTAGAATGCAGCTCAGCCATCAACAATCAGGGACTGTATTACTGACGATAAGTTGTGCATTATATGCAAAGATGATGGTGGCCAGTGAAATTAAAATGAGAGCAACTAGTTACAGAACAAACGGGGATAACGGAAGAAAACATGCACTACTCCTACTTTAATGTGAAACTAATTTCTCCCCTGAAGCCTCCCTTTGACCTTCCTTTCACAAAGAAACAGATTCTGCACCCTCGTCAACATTGTGGACTTGGACTTCCTTCCAAATTCTCGTTCATTGTCTCTGAGTGTGCTGTTCTAGTGTCACCTCCTTAAGCTGCCTTTGGAATCTGGAGCATCTACCATATGACAGTCACTTGATTACATTTCATGAGCCTTGAGATCCCCTTCAGTTCTGTATAAATAGGGTCCATTATTCATCTTCTTCTGGTTCTTGTGGTAACACAGCTATTTGTTCCTTTAAACAATCACTGAAGAATCTGAGGATTGTGCTGTAGAGATGATACTTGCTCTTCTCTGACACATTATGACCTTCATCTGGGTAGACCTAAGACATTCAGAGGAAGGATGATTGCAAATTACCAAAGCTGCTGTTAGCCCTCAACATTCATATTTTTAGCTGGAGAGCTGAGGGACTTTACAGAATAATAACTAACTAGGGACTAGGAATTTAGCCCAGTGTAGAACACTTGCTTAGCATATTCAAGGACCTGGGTTCAATTCCTAGTACAGGCAAAAAATAAATGAAAGAAGAAAAGTAGTATTCTTTTTTTCCCATGAATATTTCATCTACTTTTTTTCTGTTTTAATAAAAGTAGTATCTAGCCAAAGCCAACTGACCTTATTAGCTCCTGAATACTTTAAGCTAAACTTTTCAAAGGACTATAATCATGTGCATCAATATTTGAGACAAAATATTTTCCTTTGTATTTAAATTCAGATCTGTTGTTCAAAAAGAGTAGACTTGTCCAAATCCATAATTCGCCTAGATGGCCTTAACATTATTCTCTTTTTGACTACACTGTGGATAGTTTTTTCTTTTTTTCCTGACCACAGATAGGATTTTGCCCTCCATTTCCTAGAGTATTAACTATAAAATTTTCATACATAGAATTTTCCTACTAGTTTGGCATTTATGTATGTTTTCTTCCATCTTTTTGCCAGTTTCAAATCTAAACCATGTATTTCTTAAGCACACAGGAATCATCTATTTGAAACATAGACATCCAAACAGGCAGCATTTTTATCTCCTTGTTTCTGTAGGAAGAAAGGATTCTTGCTCCTACTTGAAGGCATCTCAGGCACCAGAATGACCTTATCCATCACAGGTCATAAGGTGTAAAATTGTAAACTCATCTCAGAGACTTGTCTGCTAAGAGCACCCAGGACACAGAGATCTTAAAAGACCTCCTTGGGAATTGTGTCCTTAGGGTTTAGTCCCCCACTGAGTTTTCAATCAACTCAAAGGCTGCAGCCACTGTGATTTGAATGGGTCCAGTTACAGTGAAAGACCTGTTCTTGTCCAGATGATGGTGGCTTTTCAGGCATACAGAATGCAAGCGTTATGGATTCATGGAAGCTTCCAGTGCATTTCAGAGGAATTTCAGGAACCTGGGAAGTATGTGGAGGGTTAGATTCCCTATAAGCAATTTTAAACTGGCGATGCATGGAACTGTAAGAGTGAAGCTGGAGCTGTAATGGAGATTCCAGGAAGTTAAAGGATTCTGAGAAGATGCAAAATGATTATACAGGGAAGCTGCAGGAACTGAACTGACCAGATCCAGCCCAAGAGAGTGGTCATGTGGTCTGCTGCCAGCCTGGCTGTAGGTGCCAGGCTCCTCGAAACTTTTGGAGCTTGCATCATGCCGCACATGTTCTTCATATGGGATATGAAGCTGTAGTATTTAATGGACACCCTGACGTATTTTGGTCTTACTCTGGTCAAATTCTTCCTTATTCTTCCCATTTTAAATGGGTATATTTATCCTCTCTAGCTACTGTAAATTGGAAGTATGAAACTTCATGTGTTTTTTTGTTTTTGTTTTTGTTTTTACTTTTATAGGAGTTTACAAATGAGTTGACATTACATCTCAGGTAGAAGGCATGGACTCTTTACCAATATTGGAACCTTTAATAATTTAGCAATTCTTGCAGACAAACTCAATGTATTTTGCTTGATGAGGTGGATATGACTCATTGGAAGTCAGGACAAAACACTAAGATTTGGATATTAAAAGTTCCAAACAGATCTATGCGTTAAATACTCGGTCCCAAGACTACCGTGCATTTGAGGGCAGCAGAACTTTTAAAGGTGGCATCTTGCAGAAGTGTGTATCCACTTTGACAGGGATAGCAGGTCCCTTTTATCACTCTCTTTGGCTCCTCAGGAGCATGAAAGGAATATGTCTCATTCACTACACACCTTCACAATGATGTACTGTGCCGTTCATCACAGGTGCAAAGTGAATGGGCTGAGTGATCACACACCAAAACTTTGAAACCATAAGCCACACTATATATTTCCTCTTTGTAAAATGATTTTTTTTATTTTTTGAGGCAGGGTCTCGCTTTGTAGTTCAGGCTGGCCCTGAGCTCACTATGTAGCCCAGGCAAACCTCAAACTCAGCAATCCTCCTGTCTCTGCCTCCCGAGTGCTGGGATTGCAGGCTTGAGCCACCACGCCCAGCTAAAATGATTATCTTTATAAATTAATTATTATCTTGTCACAGAAACAGAAACATGATTTCTTGTTCCAAGTGCTATAAAACTGAATTACTGACTTTTCCATAAAGTTGATAGGTTTTGATAATATTCTCATCACCCTTGTAGCACAGTGACCACTGTAAATTAAATCTTTGATGAGTATTTATTGAGTATACCAATACACCAATATAAATGGTAATGTAAATGGTACATTTTATCCTCTTTTTTCTTTTACTATTTCCTCCAAATGTGTTTCTTTCCAATTTTTTGAGAAAGAAATTGCAAAAAAAAAGACAGAGAACTGAATATTAGTAGTAAAAATAAAAGTTTAAGAAAAAGAATTTTAGAAAGGTTTATGCAATTTACTTGCAAACCATAAACTCATCCACCTTCTCAGCATAATTAGAAACTGATGACATAATCTTTTTACTTAAACAGCACATTAGAAAACTATTATTTAATGGAATAATGGTGAAGTTGTAGTCTATATCTTATAAGTAAAAAAGGAAGGTAGAAAAAGACATTTGATATATACAATTTCCTGAATATTTTGCCAGGGTCTGTTTTAAAATTAAGGTCTACAAGATGATGACACTATGGGGAGGTGGCCCTACTCAACAAATGAGGCCTAGTGCAAGGTCTGTAGCTCACTGGGCATGCCCTTGAAAGGGACTATGGGAGCTGGCTGTTTCCCAAATGACTTTGTTCCCTGGTTCCTGACATGTCCTATTTTATTCCTCATTCACGTTTCACCATGATGGCCTACACTTGCTCACTCCCATCCCAAAGCAGTAGTCAAACTGATGAAGGACTAGGAAGTCTAGAGCTCTGAACTAAAGTAAATCTTTTTTCTAAATTTTTGTCTCAGGTATTTGTCTTAGTGACAGAGAGTTCACTAATAAAACATCTGTCTTAAAAAGAGGCTTACCTGCATTGTGTAGTTTACTCCAGCTTTTATTAGATGTTTGATTAATTCTGCTGAATGCTGGAAATGAACTTTCACTGTAAGAAATTAAAGTATGACATTTGAAGGAAATACATTTATTAGGATCCAGAATTTTTCATACTGTTTTTTAAAGGCATGAAGTATTTTGCCTATATTGTACATTAAAAGACTACTTTTGTTTAACTCAAAAGCTGTTAAAATAATATTTTAGTTTCACATTTAAAAAAATAAGGCAATTGTACTGGAGTTATAACCAAGGCTTACATCTGTAGAGGATGGTTTTCAAATAAAATTTATTGGATATCACTTATTATATGTAACTCTCTGCATATTTTGCATCTCATTCATTTTTTAACATAGTGCACATGTTGTGCAGTTATTAACACAGTGGAACTGATTTCTATTCCTTTGTGAGGACTGCCAGGGCCTAGTCTCAGTTAGACACTTGGATTCTGGTTTATTACACTAAATTAGAACAGAAGGCCTCGTGTTGGGAAAATAGAGTACACATCTCATTACTCAAGGGCTAAATATTTAATGTAGAACATACTGGTTACCCCTGTTTCCTTTTCTCTTCCTCATGCTGAAATATGAAGTCCAAAAATTGAAATAGGCAGCCCAGTAGCCCTGAGTTTGGTAGCAATGTTGGCTGACCTAGCCATGGAAACTTGGACCAGCTGTTCAGACTTCTGTTTGTTTGCTCAGATGCCACCTGGAAGCTTCCTCTCCACACTGTGTTCATCTTTGAATTTCTGTAATTAACTTCTAAGCTAGCATTTTGTAACTCTCTTTGCAAAACCAGAGCAGCTTATTAATAATTTAAGCTTCTTTATTATTCTGGGTCTATGACACCAAATAATCGTATTACATAGCAGAGGATAAAGGATTCCAAATGATCTTTTAAATAGTCTTAAAATAGGCCCAAGTTATTTTTCAAAATCTTCCTATTATACTTAATAAGAAAATTATCATACCAACTTTAAAGAAGTACAGATTGCTTAGTAAATGTGTGCTCCTAGGAATGCTAATTAATAGAGCAATGACTGAGATAAAGTAATCCTTCGTATAGCTCATTTGTATTTTGTGTGAAAAGTAGATGAAAACTAATCTATACTTTCTTTATACAGATACAGCTAAAAAGATGAACGTACAAGCCTGGCATGGTGGTGCATGCTGTAACTTAGCACTTGAGAGGCTGAGGCCAGAAGATTGTATCCAGTTCAAGGCCAGCCTGGGCTACATAGTGAGTTTAAAGACAGACAGAACTATAAGGTGAGATTCTATCTCACCTGACCCCTGTATACTTCTGAAATATGTACAAATAAATTTTCCACTTGGATTCTTTTCTGCTTTGTTTCTAGAGTAAAATTTGTTGACATTTTTCATTTGTCTCCTTCTTGGTACTAAATACGTATTATACTGATTAGCTTTGTGAATTGATTTATAATTTTCAAGAAAATATTAACAAGGATAGCATTATAATGTCATTCCAATCCAGCAGCCCTTATACACTGTGAGTATGCATAGGTGTGCATGTATGTCTGTTTGCTTGTGCACATACACACTTAATTCCACCAAAGGAACCAAGTCTCAGCTTCTCCATTTTCTCAGGTAGGTGAAGGGCCAGGCCCAGGACTGAGTGAGTCGGACAGGAGCAGCATGGTTTGCCCTACCCTGACTTTACCAGACTGGAAGTTGAATGCTAATGTAGTGTAGGATGCTGGCAGGAGGCAAACTAATTTACCTTTCAATATAACTGACTCACATGACTGAGCTGCAGCTTACGGTGAATAAGAACCTCACTCAACCTTCCTTCTACTAATAATCAGCTTTTTCTACTATTTACTTCTCCAGTAGTAACACATAAAAATATATGAATATCTACCATACAGTGTTTGTTTGTTTTTTTTTGCAGAACAAGTGAGATAACAGAAAACATCTTAGTGCATTTTCTGACACAGAATTAGTACATAAAGTTTGCTAATTATTGTAACTGCTGTTGATGTTTATGTGAGGTCTTAATAGCTTAAAAGGGAATTCTAATTTCCTTCAAAACTGCTGTGTCCTCTTTCAGCATGTTTTACCCATGGCTGGCATTATTGTAATTAAATGTTTCTATAAATAGATTTCTCATTTATAGCAGTATCCAATTTTCAGAAAAGTTGCCAAGACAGTGCAAATAGTTTCTGCATATACCTCTCCCAGTTTATTCTTTTGTGAACAGGTTATATTATTACGGGACTGTTTTGGCTTATTTGTCAAAGTAGCCTTGGATAAATATCTTCCTTGAAATTGGTTTGTCTCAACCATGAGTACTGTATGGTATCACATAGGATAATATCTATGTAAGGTATCAGATAGGATAATGATTCTTTTTTTTTTGAGACAGGGTCTTGCTCTGTAGTTCAGGCTGGCCCTGAGCTCACTATGTAGCCCAGGCAAGCCTCGAACTCAGCAATCTTCCTGTCTCTGCCTCCCGAGTGCTGGGATTACAGGTGTGAACCACCACGCCCAGCGAGGATAATGATTCTTTTGTAAGGTATCACATAGGATAATGAAGATGTAAATTATTTGAGCCCTAAAAGATTTATGTGAGTACAGTTATTACTAGTAATAGCAATCACACCCATTTCCCATGGTTAAAGTTATGAAAAATGATAGATAATACACATATGAGTTGAAAAATTTTTGTTTTAATTTCACTTAAGGAGTCACCTCATCAGAATTTCAGTTTGGTACCTGCAACTTTTTGGTGACTCTGTTTTGCAGCTGAGTTTCCAGTTGTGGTGTATTGAATAGTCTGCACTGAGGTCACTAAATACTGACAAAAACTCCATTGTCAATCACACCGACCGCAATATGGTTAGAAGTAGCCAGGCGTTATGATCACAAGCACATGTCTTCTCATTAGCACAGGGAAAATCTCACTGGATGATGCCATTTGAGGAGAATCATCTCCCCTCAGTCCTGAATTTTTTCTTCCTATTTCCTATCACAAATCTGGTCCTTTGTGCCACTTCCTGAGCTCTTCTTTATAGGGATCCCCATTTGTAGTCCTAAATGTATCCCTGTATAAAAGTCAGATCTTATCAAATAGCAGCAGCAAATATAACACTTACTGTCAGCAGTTCCATGAATGATTAATATATTTTCATCTTTTAAGCCATGTATATTATGCAGCACACTGGATGCCTATAAAGACAAATGCAAATATTTGTATCTACAGACCTATCTCCAAAAGTAATTTGACTTCATCTTTAGGACAAAAATGCTCTTTGTCATTTTTAGATTAGTTACCTGGTAAGTGCTTTCTTCCTTGGATGGCATGCCAAGATATCTTTCAGAGAAAGCAGAAGCTGTGGTCCAAGAGAAGAGAAATTCAAGAATAAACTAAAAACAGCATATTTTAATATTTCTACATGTCAAATTTCATTATCAGTCTCCAGTGAGATCGACTGAATCAGGACAGTGATAAACAATTCAAAACAGGCTTTAATAGCCTGTGATAAATGAACTCAACTGAACTTTTCTTCCTTGGGATTTTGTTTTCAACAAATCACTCCATTGTATTAGGTCAGTTTGTAGAATGTACTTACCATATAACTTCATGTCTGTGATGGGTGAGACCACTGATCCACATTTAAAAAGCTTTTCATCTGACTTTAAGATCATTGACGCAATATATCCACCATACCCCTGGTGAAAAATAAATAAGACTTGTCAGGTTGCAGACCTCAGGTGCCATTAGCAGCGTGGAGGATTTTGGCCCATCAGCCAGTCCCACCCCACCCCAGAGCTGCATCTATAGGACTCAGGTCGCAGACCCCGGACGCCATTACCAGTGCCGAGGACTGTGGTCTGCCAGCCGGCCCCCACTCCACTCGGAGCTGTGTTGTGATGACACAGGACCAAGAGGAGCCTGGAGCCATTTCCTGCATCCCTCCACACCGGAGCCATGCTGAGAAACCAGGCAAGATAAAAAACAAGGGAATCTAGCTTCTGGTCTACCATCTATTCCTAGATCCCTCTATTCAATTCTTGTCTCCACACCCTGTCCTATCTTCCTGTCAGAACCAACACCCAGAAGTAAAAGACTCTTAGGCTGCCCTATCTCTTCTCCTGTACTATTATAAGAAGGTATGCAAAGTCTCCAGCGGTCTTATACCATACAGTTGGCATTGATTTATATACGTCCTTTTATCCTCTATTACCCACTGGCATATAGGAGGCTCTTAAATGTAGGTGATCTTTATAAATCTGCTAAGCATATTTCACTCTGCTTCTGTCTCCTTACCTCCCTGATTCCCCAGTGAACTCTTATTCGCAAAGGGTTCTGGGGGTACATTTATGATCTACATGTTGTA
>PVIC010018635.1:0-31373 GCA_004025085.1 Thryonomys swinderianus
AAAAAACGACAGAATCAATTCCCATTAAGCCTCCCCTTTCAGTGTCCTGCCAGCTGGTTACATGTTACACACCTGTAGTGCCAGATACTAGGGAGCTGCAGAGGGAGGATCACTTGATCTACGAAACTGAGAACAGCCTAAGTAACAGAGAGGAGAAAGAAGGGCTGAGGATGTAGTTCGGTGAAAGGGCCCTGGATTTTATCCTCAATGCCAAGCAATAAGAAAGTTCCTCATGTCTTAACACTCTCAAACACTATGCTTCCAACGCGTGAAACTTTAGGGCACGTACTCAAAACATATCTAAACTGTTTGCTACCTCACAAATTTTTTCTGATGATTTTGGAAATGCTGATTTTCATAACTCTTTACGTAGCTGTTTTAAAAAATATATTCATTTCTTCACATTCTCCAAATAGTAGGCAAAAGTTAAAGAACTATAGCACCCAGTGTTAACCTCCAAATCATCTTTTTTCCACAGTATTCTTTATAGTAAAGTCATTTCCCTAAGAAGCAAGTGAGCTGGCCCGTGTTACAAATGGAAACAGACGTTAACTGACTTACAAAGTTCACATTGTTGGGTCATAAAAGGACAGGAAAAGTTTGAATCTACAAATCAAAACCTAATTTCAAGGTTCAACTTCTGATTTTCTCTTATATTCACTAAAGTGCTCATTAATGTACACCTTTCTCCGTTAAATTGTGATATTATCTTGGGTCTCCAGGATAGTTTGATTTGATTTGTAATAAGTTCCAAATTACATAATTTTATAATCTGTAGTTATGCCCACTTGAAATGAATATAGAGATAGACATAAAATGACAAGGGGTAATATATGATAGCACATAAGAAGTGAACAAATAAATTTTGTGTCCTGGCAGTATCATTCATCCATTTATTCAGCAATGTGGATGCAATGATCAATAAACAAAGGCCCGTCCTTGTTGACCTTACATTTCAGTAAAAGAAACAAATAATGTTAGTCATACAACACAGTGATATAGTGACTAGTGCTACTGTCAGAGGAGCAGAGTAAGGAGGCTAGAATATTTTTAGATAGTGGACAGGGGGTTAATCTAAAAAACCAAAGAGATGACATGGCCTTTTCAGATCTGTAGGGCAGTTGGGGCAGGTGTGGATGGGCAAAGTGAACAGTGAGCAGCAGAGAATGGAGAGTCCAGCGGAGTTGAAGGGACCAGAAGGGCAGGGTTTTGAGGAGACTTCAGATTTTATTGTAATGTGGTTAGAACAAGGCCTAGACAGTTTGAGCAAGGACATGTTGTTGTACTAATGTTCTGAAAGAAATTCTTCTATAGCTTTGTCGAGAGTAGACCACAGAGGAAAGAATGAGGCAGGAAGAGCAGTTCAGAGGCTGTTGGAAACAGTAGCACAGAGGTCAGTGCAAGTGTGCTTAGTTGAGAGGAGGGAAAGAGATGGGTTCAGGGTTTCATTTTTCCTGACACTGGGGACTGAACTAAAGTCTTAGCATTTAGCTGCCCCTCCTTTAATTTTTAAGACAGGGCCTCACTAAATTGCTAAACTGCCCAAGCTGGACATAGACTTGTGATTTTCCTGCCTCAACTGCGCAGAGCGCAGATTGGAGGTATGAGCAACCATACCCTGCTGGGTTCAGTTTGAAGGGAAGGGTAGAGCTGGAAGACTTTACTGTTAACGTGAATGTGGTTGCTGAAGAACGTTTTGTTGTTGTCAGTGGTGATCACCAGGGAGCAGGATTCGGAGTCCCGAACTGGGAGGTTGAGGCAGGAGGTGCACGCAGTCATCAGGAAGACTCCTGGAGTTTCAGAGAACACTTTTGCTTCTATTGAGTTACATTCACTTATACAGAGACCAGAGAGAGGGTGTGGCTAAAATGTGGTTATGTCTGACTGGCTGATCTAACATGGGTAGTCCTGATTGGTTGGATGGTGTAGCCCAGTTGAAACCTTGTTGTGATGGTATCTTGTAAATTGGCTCTGGGTATGTGGGGGAGTGTCCTCCAGGGATTCCTGGCAGAGTGATCCACACAGCACAATCCAATAGCTTGAGGGCCCCCGAAAGCAGGACGCTGCTGTCATCACCTGTGGCTTCTGGAGCCTTGTGACACTTGTGGAGGCTAGCTCACTAGCCTTCCCTACCCAGGTGTCACTCATGGGGACCCAGAGACCTACTGTGCTCTCCTTGATCCTGGAGGTGGGAACAACGATGAGTACCTAATAAGGTTAGCTCTTGGATGAGCGAAGGAGTCACAGCCAAGAGGAAGCAGGAGTTACCCTGCCAGAGACTTATAGATAAGTCTCTACTACGCATGGGAGAGAGTGTGTTCAATCTCCATTTTCCTTATGGGCTCTCACAGCGTGCTGTGAGATGTGTATGCGGTGCACTTAACCTAGCCAGGCTTGAACTTAACCTTCACATATTAGTATAGATGGGAAGCAATGTTTGATTTTTTTTTAATATGGACGATGGAGAGTTCTGTTTCAGGCACATTCAGTTGGAGATGTCTAAATGTAGATGCAATGGCAGCAGTTATTTATGTGACTCCAGTCTGAGGGGTGTTAGGTTTAAAGGTATATGTTGTAACCAGTCTCAAAATAGAAAGTTGACAGAGGGCTGACACTGTGTATAAGGCCCTGGGTTCAATCCTTAGCACTAATGAAATAAAATGAAATGAAATGAGGCCACCAACAAATCAAGAAGTTTCCAAAGTCAGAGCCCTGGGACTGTTACCATTTAGAATTCTGAGAGAGGAAAAGGACCAGTGGGGAAGCCAGAGAAGGAGCTAAAAGCTGAGTAATGTAAAAGCATAGGGTTAGGTAGAGCTGGTGTTAAAATTCAAAGATGGGAAAAAGTTCTTCCTGGAAGAACAACCTGAAGCTCTAAATTATAGTGATAAAGGCTAATAAGTAAATGTGCTGGGGGAGGAAAAAGGAAAGTTTCATCATGTCAAGCCATACACCTTGGATTTGTCAAATGTTCCTTAAAATATTGCCCAGTTGTAGTTTTGTTGATACTGTTGTAAAGCATTCAGTGCTTGCAAGGCTGCTCTAGGGGGCTCAATATTAGTTATGAGAAGGCCACAGATAGACAACACATCTTTTTTAAAAACCTCATTTGTTGTCTTGTTTCATGGGGATGCAACATGGAGCTGGTTCCTTGGCCAGGAAAAAATAAATGAGCGAGGTGACATCAATTGTCACTGTGGGAAAATTCTCTATTAAACCTGGCCCATTGTCAGCAACACCCTTTTCTCAAGCCAGCTTGAGAAAATGGAACTTGCATCCATTTTATTGTACAGGGTGCAAAAGAAGCTGTTTTTCTCTTGCTTGCCTAATTTCCAGGCGCACTCTGAAAACTAAGGCGAGGCAAGCCTGCAGTCCTGCGAGTGGCTGCCCTCCTGGCTCGCTTTCCTCATCTGCATCATGACTCTGCGTCAGCCTACAGGGGACTGCAGTGCCACAGATCCGAGACACGGGGAGTGAGCCCGGGTGCCACCTCCTGGAAGAGGACAGTGCTAGGGGTGAGAATGCAGGCCAGCCTGCGGCCTTCAACAGCTTCCGAGAGAAGCAGAGACTGCTTTCTGCCCCTTACCTCCTGAATAGTGAATCAAACCATAAAAGAGTAGCAAATTCAGTTATGTCACTTATCTTACAGTTGTACAGACTTTTTAAAGAGAGGATGTTGCCAACTGACATGTGTTAGTCACTGAAGGTGTCATCAGGAGAGAGGTAGTGGATCAGTCAGCCAGCTGCAGAGCTGCCCAGCAATTCAGCCTGCAGTTTGCATGCAGGTTTAGCAGTGGTAAGTAACTCCTGATCTGTGGGACAGTAGGTGGTTCTGAGGCCAAGGAGTGCTAGTTCAGAAAAGGTCTCAGTCAAACACCTTTGGCGTTTGGGAAACACGTGGAACTCATTTGTTCTTTTCCTAAACTAGGTATAATACAAATGGAGGTATAGTTACCAAAATGTTCTGAGGCTCAAAAGCAGTGTTCGCAAACCTGTAGTATGCTGCTACAGCAGGCTGCTTATATCACAAAAAGCTCTGAAAGATTTGCCATTAGTGACTAGAGGGAAACGTTTTGATGGTTTGGATCTTATTCTCCAACCCCCCCCCCCCCCGCTCATACGCTGAAAGCCTGTGTTGCCAGTCCGTAGTGCAGTTATACGGGGAGGCAGTGGACCCCTTGGGAGGTGGGGCATAACAGAAGGGAGACACTGGGGTGCGTCCTTGAGAGGGCCATTAGGACCCCCTTCCTCAGCCCATCTCTTCCTCTTTTACATTTCCCAGCCACCACCTGAGATAGGTTTTTTTTTTTCTATACAGGCTCAGAAACAGTGAGACCACGGACCGAAGACTGAAGCCGTGAGCCTGATGAAATCTTCCTCTCTTAAAGTTGATTTCGCACTTAATTTGTCACAGTGGTGGGAAGCTAAAATTTATATAAACCCCGACTCCTTTGTATGTTACATCTATCCCTGAACATAAGTCCTTTAACGTGCAGTGGCTGCAGCTGCTTTTCAGGATTTTATGGCAAAGCTCTAGGATGTGGAGGCTTCCTGAAAAATAGACAGAATACCAAGCTTTTAGCTGAGAGTTGCCAAGAGACCCCCGCTGCAAGCAAAACTGGCTTCTCAAGTTTTTCTTTTCTACACTGACTTCCATTCTGTATCTCAGGATATTTGCTTTTAATGCGGACCTGAAAACAAAAGCTGCTGAATCTATACTTGTCCCTTTCTGGTAGAGATGACTCTCTATGGCCCAAAGGGGAACCCCATGGAACCACTGCAGTTTGGTAAAAGAATAACTGTTTAAACCACTTAAATGAAAGTCACATTGGCCATTTCTCTAGGACCCACCAGTGCACCTGGCTATTTCCAGCATGAAGCTGAGAGGCATTTACTGAAAGTTTGCCTCTTTTTATTTTTCCCGCCACAGTCTGCCTGTGCAAACCTCCTCAATCCATCACTTCTCTGATTCTATGCTAGAAAACACCTGGAATGCTGGGTCTGTGAAGAAACTTAGGCTGTACTGAAGCTGGCAGAAGAGTAGGATTATTGTACAGGTTCATTCCGGATTCTCTCTGGGGTGAGTAAAATCTTAATAAATGTATGTCCCTGAAATTCGGCTAATTGTCCTCAAGGCCTCATGTTAGATTCAAGGACTCCCACCGAAATGACTAAATGCTGTGTGGACCCAAGGCACTGCAGTGACATTAGGTGACGCAGAATTTGGCACTGGGAAGGAGAGCGAACTAAGTATGTTGATGTCCCCCTCTGTCTCAGCATTTAGATATGGACTAGGAATATGTTCGGAAAGGCGCATGAACTATATAAGAGAAAAAGAAAGACCGCAGGGTGTCAAGCTTCCCGCACGCTGCCACACGGGTGGTAGCTGCAGGCGGATGCGCTGCGCAGTTTTGGAGGCTGAACAAAGGGGCAAGGAAAGAAGCAAGGGCAATGCCATCCACAGGCGGGGATTCCCCGTGAGCGCCGCCTCCCCACCTCACGGTTTCCCATTCGGTCACCCTTTCTCCTCCTTAATGTCGCTGGCTGTGCCGTAACTCTGAACGGAGAGGCCAACTGAAGGAACTTTTAGGTCCCCCCGTCCCTAATAATAAGCGGCGCGAGTCGGTGCTGGACCCAGATGCGCAGAGGAGGCCGAGGGGAGCATCGCCTGGCAACGCCCCCTCCCCTCCTCTTGCGGTGACGGTTTTGGGGTCAGCTGGGAGGGGGAGCTCCTCACTCGTAGTCTCCGAGAGAAGCCGCCTCCTGGGTGGCTGCTGCGGCGGCAGGTTTCTTATTTTTGCGGCACAACACAATGCAGGGCCCGGGAGGAGGGGCCGCGTGCGGACCCCGCGGCGGCGGCTCCGCTTTCCCGGGCGCTCCCAGCCCGGCCCCCGCCGCTCCGCACCCCCGGAGCCGCCCCCCGCGGCGCACGTGCGCTCCCGCGACCCGAGCAGGGGAGGCCTAGGCGCGCCCCCGCCTGTCGGCCGCGCGCGCGCTCCGCCCGCCCTCCTCGCGCGTGCTCGTGCCCGCGGCCGCGGCGACGCGCCCCTTCTCCCGTGGCGGGCGTCGCGGGTGCAGGGGAGGCGGAGCGCGCGGGAGGCGGAGGCAGCCTGGCGGCGGGCTCCGGCTGGGCGCGCGCCGGCGGCGGGGCGGGGGCGGCCGAGGGCGTCGGGTGAGGGGCTCCCGAGCCTGCGGCCCGCGTCCCGGGGGCCGGCTCTGCCGCGGGAGGGCGAGCGCGCTGCGCGCCGGCGGCGGGGACCTCGAGGCCGCGGCCCGGAGCGCGGCGCCCCCGCCCCGAGCCTGCGGGCGGCGCGGCGGGATGAGGCGCTGGCGCGGGGGGCGCGCTGCCGAGCGCCCGCGGCTGCCCGGGCCGGCCCGGCGCTAGGCTCGCGTTGGCGGCGGCGGCGGCGGCGGCGGGCGGAGGCCGTCGGGCCCGGCCCGCGCGGGGCAGACACGGAGCGCAGAGCGAGGCGCAGCGACGCCGCGGCGGCGCGGCGGGGCCGCGGGGCTCGGTAAGGCGGGGCGCGGCGGGCGGCGGGCCGGGGGCACGGGTGACGTGGGCCGGCGCCGAGGGAAGGCGCGGGGCCCGCTTTCCGTGCCGGGGGGAATTCTCTTCCGAGGGAGGGCTCGGGATCGGATGTGCTCGGATGTTCGGCTCGGGTTTCCCCGCCCCTCCCTGGGACTCACCGCGCTCCCGGCGGCCGACGGCGCCGCGGGCCGGCCTCCCGCGCTGGCGTCCCGCGCTTCCCCACGGCCTCCACGGCGAGGACTCCGGCCTGCCGCAGTGTTTCCCGCCCCAGTCTGAAGTCAGAGTGTAGCCTCGACTCCCCGGCCACGGCCGAGGGGTCCCGGGGTCTCCACTGCTCCCGGAGGATCCCTGGCGCGCGTTTCCGTCCGCGGCCCACGGGGACAGGGCAGGCCGGGTCGCCGTGAGCGTGGGCCGCCAAGCGAGATGCCTCGCTGCCCGGGACTCCCGTGGAGTTTACCCCTTATCCTTAAAATTGGCTGAAGTTGGCGCTACATGTCGGACTATAGTGGTGACTTAGTGCCCTACCCCCTCTCATTATCCTGACCTCCGTGGCTTTCGCATTTTGTTGACCAGAGCAAATATTTATGTTAAATATTTCGACGCGCAGCACACAAGCCAGGAGGTAGGAGAGAAACACCTGACTTTGGTCTGCCTCTGGACCCTTAAAAACCTCACTTTCTGGGTGCGAAGCGCGTAGAAGGTGGGAAGGAGGAGGCGGCCCACAACAGGATGCTTGGGACGCGGTTTATTGGTTATCCTTTCAGTAATAGAATTTGGATAATTATAATTTTGTTTCGCATGTGGATTTACCATCAGCTTTTAAAGGCTTGGGGCACTGCATGATACTGCATGGATACTTGGCTACTGCAGCAAAGCATTGTTGTCAGCATCTTTTGTTTTTTCCATTCTTTCGGAGTTTTACTTGGCACAGATTTAGACCTTTTAAGTGGAGTCTGAATAGGAATGACTTTTCTGATACATTGGTTGCTTTTATGAACGTTGCTTTTCTGTTGGAAAAGGGAAAGCAAATGGTGCTGTGTAGTACAATGGTTCTTCCAGTCCACCAAATGTGCTAGTTTGATTCAGCAATTAGATATGTTGTAATATTTCTGAGTAGTGACGGTTGTAGTTTCATTAATATACATATTTCTCCCTTTTTGGGTGAATTGCAGTTTAACTCAGTCAGCATTTGTTCTTTGGACTGGAATGTGAAAGAAATAAAGTAATAATTGCTGCTGCAGCACGACCCCAGCTACTCCTTGGTGTGCATTCTTTTTCATTGGGCTGTTTGTAAAAATGAGCTATTATGATGCTGTGATGTCTGTTTTCTGCAATGTCTAGAATCTGATTCATTCCACAAATTGGGTATGTGGCGATGCTTTATAGAATGAGTATCTGTAATGGCATGAGGTTGGAGCTCTACTACAGGCACTCGTCTTTTTACCGTGGTCCCTGTAGCAGCCCCCGGAATAAAGCAGCACTTTGGACAGAGACTTGTCCAGCTTAGGCGGCAGGGCAGCCCAGTTTACTTCTGATCTTGTGCATGGGGGTAGGGGGGACAAGCTGAAGTAGTTGGGGAGGAAAGATACGAGCGGGACAGAGGAAGTGGTAGTTAAGGAACCTTCAGTTATATAACTATTTTGTTTTCAAGGGAGAGACTTAAGAACCCGTGAGTCAGGCTCAACTGTCATTAGGGCCTTTGATGTTGGTTTGAATTCCAGTAGTAGTTATGTTTCTTTTACTTCCTTTTTTCCAATTCCACATCTTTTTCAGGTCACAAGAAGCTTTTCCGCAGTTAGGCTGACACTTTATTGGCAGTCATCTCTACCTTTTTCTTTTCTTTCTATTTTGGTGTTTCATCAGAACTGTTTTTATTGTTTGCTCTCTCATCAGACGACTTATTCAACAGTGTTTTCTCTTGCCAAGCTGACTTGGATGTATTATTTTTACAGTGTATGTAGATTCATTGCTGCCTGTAGATGCATTTCATAAATGTCAGGGACTAGCAGCTGTTTTCTTCATCAGATGGTGATGGCAAAAGAAGAATGGAATAAACACAGTTGTAGTTTTAAAAGGCGAGACTAGCATCTTTGAGAACTTTTAGGATCTGACCTGTGAATGTGCAACCTGATGTCCATGGAATTTGTCAGGAGGCAGCCAAGACTTGAAGTGGGTCTGTGGTTGTGGTTCTATCACTTAATAAGCGTGACATTGCACCTTTTGGGGGCATGCTATTGATGTTTTTGAGCTGTTTTTCATATCTACAAAATAGGGATGAGAATTCTTGTTTTCCTAGTAGGATGGTGAAGAATCAGATCATAGAAAGGATGTAGAAGTGCTTTATAAAACTGCTTTCAGGTGTGTTAGATATTACTGTTAAAATGGATTAATGTGGCAAATTGTGGTAAGCTGCTTGATTTTTTAATTGCAGTGCTGAGTATAGAAGCTGTGGTCTCATGTGTGCTAGGGAATCACTCTACAATGAGCTGTGTCCCCAGTACTTGGCAAACTGTTTGAAGTGTTTTAGCAGCAATTTAAATGAATACTATATAGATAAAAACAAGAATGTGTTAGATTTCTTACAGTTGTGAAGTTTTGTGATTCCATGTCACTCTTGGGGAAATTCCTATATATTCTCTCTCAGTTATTCTAGGATAGGTTGTTTATTAAGACTGAGTTTCTTTAAAGTATCAGCTCAAAATACCTACATACTTCCAAATTTTAAGTTGTTGAAAAATTTCAAAAGGACAGTAATATGTGAAATTATGTGAAATTCCAGTGTCCATGTCCTTAAGTTTTATTTGGACACAGTTACTCATTTGCTATATGTCATCTGTGGCTTCCATGGCATACAACAGAGTCACACAGTTTTGATGGAGACATTATGGCCTGCAAAGTCTACAGTATTTATTAGCTGGTCCTTGATAGAAATGTTTGTCAGCTCTTGATTTAGGACTTTGTTTTTTTTTCTATAATCAACACAAGTGTTATTTCCTATCCTATCATTATAAAAATTAGGACCCGTGGAAAGGTATTTATTTTAACTTTGTAGCCAGATGGGCTTAGGTTCAAATGCCAGCTGTGTTGTTTGTAAACTTCCATCCTGCACAAGTAATATCTTGGTGCCTCAAATCTCTTCATTAGGGAATATCCATAGGATCTGAAGGAGATGATATGCATGTCAAGGCTTAACCTCGTATCTGACATATACTGTAGTAAGCGATGCAATGGTGTCTCAAATAGTACATGTAGAGTATTGTACACTATCTTTGACTTCAGGTTGCAGGACTTTTCCTCCTGAGTGGCATATGTGCTACTGGTTATGGAATTTTGTCCTATACTGAAACCATTAGGTTAGTTAACAGTTAGTAATTGGGACAATTTCAGAAATTTCATGTGTGCATATTTTGGGTAATTAAGGTGGGTAAAGAGACAATATTTATATTTTTTATAGATTGTAGTTCTGGATAATTTTCTTGTAATCTCATGTTTGCAGGGTGAATTTAAATCCCACTTCTATTTTGGTACTGACCTTTTTTTTTTTGAGAAAGATGTGTGAAAGCTTGTCTTAATTAGGCCAAGGTTAGATAACTTTCCATGTGTGTATATTATAGCCCAAGTCTCCCTTTGGATTTACATTAACATCTTTGTAACATCCTTTTCAGGGCTGAAATAATAAAAGTTATTTTTTTCTTTACAATAGGAAAATGTTCTTTGCTATCTAGAGACTTTGATATTAAGTTGCTTTTTTAAGTATTTGGTTTAAATTATCTTTCGGTTGAGAAATTTGGTGTGCTTCTCAGCTTCAAATGCTGGTTTATTTAACATTAATCCCAAAGGAAGAATGAGCAAATAAAAAAGGCCATTGTTCTGAGTTAAACAAAACAGAATTGGGGTGATTATGTTGCTCACAGGCCTACCAGCTGGGCAGTTTCATGGCCTGGATGAAGCTTACAGGCAAGGATATGACCCAAGGAGGGGTAATGAGTTCCCATGCTGTCCTCAGGAGATTGATGGAGGGGGGGGGGGTACCTTCCTACAGTCAGAGGCCCTGGCCCTCTACAGTGCCTTCAGGATAGGTGTTAATTTATCTTAAGGTTCATAAAACAATATATTATTCATTGACAAATTTCCCATCTGGACAGCTGAAGGTTGAAGAGGGATATTTCCCAAGGTAAAAATGATTACAGTTCTGCAGCATGCAGGCACAAAGAGGTCTTCCTCGGTATTTATAGGAGATTGTTTTGAGACAGGGAAAAAAAAGTAAGAAATGGGTGTTGATTTAATTTCTCCCTAGAAAGACATGAACTAGAATTTTTAGTGCTACTGAATTATTTGCAGTATAGATGTTTATTTGCGATCTTACTTTATAGTACAATGGGTTGTTACATCCATTAGTACTGGAGGACAGGGAGATGGAAAGTTTTGAGAGGAAGTGCATGTGGGACCCACCTACTATGGAAATGTTAGACTATGGAGACATTGCTGGGGCATCATACTCAAAATTTGAAGTAGGCACTTTAGTTCCAAAACAGTAAAATCTAAATCATCTGGAGTCAGCTGTGTGATCTTGGACATGCCGTTTAATTCTACTGTTGTTATTTCCTTGTGTGTAGGAAGGAAACAGTAATTTTTGTTCCTCATTTCATTGTAAAGCTATGTGGTTAAAGGACTTTGAAGTTTAGTATCATTTTCAGTGATTTTGAAGAATATGTGAAGTGCAATAATTACCCAGAATATTAAACACAAAAAGAGCTAAGTAATTTTTGACAGGGAGTTGCGTTTTGAACCTGGAGCCAGAAGACCTGGGTATTTGTCCTTGCTCTGTCATAAACAGCCTGTGACTTTGGACAGGTTATTCTCTCAGCAACTTGTTTCCTTCACGTAGAATACAAGGGGTCAGACTACAGGTCTCTCAGATCTCCTTGGCTCCAAAGTCCTTTTTTTTGGTACCGATGATTGAACTCAAGACGTTATGCTTGTGAGGCAGGCACCAGAACCAGTGAGCTAAATCCCCTCCCTCTTCTTTTTTTCTTTTTTCCTGGTGATGCTGAGGATAGAATCTAGGCACATCCTAGGCAAATGCCATACCATCAAACTACACCTCCAGTACCCTTAAAATTCTGTGAGTCTCTGATGCTGTTTTTTTTTTTTAATTTTTAATTTTTAAGATGGGGTCTTTAGGCTGGGTTGAATTTGGGAACCTCCTGACTCAGCCTGCTGAGGTACAAGGACCACAGGAATGTGTCACCACTCCTGGTTTTCTATTTTCTTTAAAGCTGGAGCTTGCACTTACCTAGTTCCCTTCAACCTACTGGAAGGAGAACCTGACAGTACTTAATCATTGTTCTATGACAAGTGGTCTTGCACATTTAACAGCAATCCTGAGAGACTCTAGATCTCTCTCATCAGTAGCCACTGAGTACATCTGCGTCTTGTATCACGCACTGAGACTAGATGCAATAGAAAATAGGTGCAAAAGAAGGTGTCACTGAGCCTCTACCTCAGGAAGTATTTGATATGATAGACAATTGTACTAGGAAAAAGAATACTATAAAACACGGAGCTGGGAAGATGTGCGATTTTGAGGACTTGGGATGTGCTATTGCAGAAGGTGCTTGTGGGCTTGTGACTTTGAACATATGTTAGCTTTGAAGACTCCCTGTAGCTCTGAAATTTCATTTCTCAGAGAAGCAACAGCTTTGCATCAACCTGTTAGTAGACAACCCAGGTGACAAGTGCACCTCCAGGGCCAGATTTTCACACTCATTCTGTGTAACTGCCTGCTTTACTAGACAGAAGAAAAGGAGTACAACTCCAAAGCTAGAAATGTATACAAGAGACTTTTCTTCTGAAAAGCCATGCATATAAGGATAAGAGTACAAAGTGACCCTGTTCTTGAGGCAATAAATTGTGCCCTACATTTCATTCCTTCTTAACTTTGTAAAGCTTTTATTTATCAGTTATTTTCTTTATGGAATTATTATTCTTTATTTGATCATCTCAGTAAGCACACATGGCTTATGTTACTGGCGGCGTGATAACTAATTTTCCACCAGATGCCATTTCCCAAAGCTTCCCTCAGGTTTTATCTGGACATGTGGCTGCCTAGCGAGGTACAGTTCCTAACCTCTCTGTTAGAGTGGGGTGTGGCCTTGTGACTCCATTCTGGCTCAAGGGATGTGAACAGAACTGGTATGTGATTTCTAGGTCATGGCCTTAGAAAGGCAGCTAATTGCCTTCCAGTTCCTCTTGCCTCTTTTTTGCAGACAATGGTGTAGGGTAACGCAGTTCGGGGACATATTATTGAGCCTTGTGGATGCAAGCAGTATCTCAGTAGGGGATGAGTAAGGTTATTCCCAGGTAACAGGAAGCAGAGAGCCACCTGCTAGCCTTGCACTGACTGCTCATTTTAAATCTCTGGATGGTTAAGTGAGAGAGGAAGAAAACTATTTTGAGCTATTGATACCTACAATGAATGAATCACTTTTTCTTAAACCACTCCCTTTTTAACCTGAAGTTCCTTCAGCTAACAGCCTAATTTCTTTAGCAGCAGAAATTTTCAAGAATTGTTTACAGTTACTGTCATTCTTTCCTCAACGCTGATTCTCTTTTTAACCTGATCAATTTGAGCTTTTGTTCTGTCACTTCCTAAACAATTTTTAAAAATATTTGTGCTGTGGTGGATGAAACCCAGGGCCTCTCATATGCTAGGCAAAAACTCTTTGACTGTTACATGCCAGCCCCACCAAAAGTATTTCACTAAAGCTGTGGTGAGCTGTATCTTGCCCGTACTATTAGTTCAGTGTCTACATTGTGTTGAACTCTCGCCAATATTTCATGCATACTACTTCTTCTGATCTTTGCATTTTTATTTTCTATGTCCTTTTTGTGAGCTTATCTCTACTTACCCTACTGGAAAATTTGGAATGTGTCTGGGTGCTGCCTGGTAGTTCTGATTTTACCTTTTGAGGACCAGACTCACCTGACTTAAGGCTTCCCCTTGGGTACCTTAAGAGATTCTTCAGAATAAAGCAGGACAATGATTTCTACTTTCTTTTATACTCCTCTCCCCAAATTTCATCATCTCAGCAAGTGCTGTCATTGTCCACCCAAAAGTGCAGCCAGAACACATGGAGTCATCTTTGACTTATTTTTTCTCCTTACATTAAGTCTGTTTAGCTCTACGTCAGAGTATAGACTAGACCTGAGTGCTTTTCAATTTCTTTTCAGTGTTAAAAACTTAGGTTATGTGGATTGCTCTTCTGAAAACTTCCAGAAGACTTCCCTGCTTCCACTGTCTTTTCCTTCCTCACACTATCCCATTAAGGGACCCATAATAATGTTCAATGTACTTTTCTCCCACTTACTCGCTTTCCACTACACTTAATACTAAAACTAAATGCTGAACTGTGGAAGCAAAACCTTCATGTTACCTACTCCTGAGGCTCTGTGTTAGTGGTTATGCACTAGGGAGCTTTAGCATACAGGGTCTTTGGTATTGTCTGGGGACAGTTTTGGTTGTGCTAAGTTGAAGGGTGTCCAGTGAGCAGCAGCCACAGATGCTGCTCAGTAGCCAACATTGTACAGAACAACCTTCAGATGTAAAAAATTATGTGGGCTAGGATATCTATATGCATGATCCACCTCCTGGCTTCATTTCCATCTTCATCTTCTGTCTTCATCCTTTGTTCATTAGGCTGCACTCACAAAAATTTCTTTCCTTTTTTTTTTTTTTTTTTGAGACGGGGTCTTGCTTTGTAGTTCAGGCTGGCCCTGACCTCACTACGTAGCCCAGGCAAGCCACCATGAACTCAGCAATCCTCCTGCCTCTGCCTCCCCAGTGCTGGGATTACAGGCGTGAGCCACCACACCCGGCAGGCACTGTGGTATGTGGTACTGATTGCTGGTGGGTGTGAGTCACCACGCCCAGCATTCTGTGTGGTTACTGGGATCGAACTCAGAACCTTGCGCTTACGAGGCAGGCACCGGAACCACTGAGCTAAATCTCCGGCCCTTTCTTTCCTTCTTTAAAAATAGACTGGATTTTTATCTAAAGAAGTTTTTGGTGGGAAGTGCTGGAGATTGAATGTAGGTTCTTGTACATGGTAGGTGAGCATGCTACCTCTGAGCTATAATTCCAGCTCCCATAGGCTTAAATCTTTGGTTCCCAGCAAGACAGAATAAAGTATTCAGAGATTTCCCATGTGCTCCCTGCCCCTTACCTACACAGCCTCATGTTGTCAACACACTTGCCAGACTGATGTGTTTGCCATAGTTCTTGAGCCTATACTGATGCATCATAATTACCTGAAGTCTGTAGTAAGTTCATAGTTTACTTTAGGATTCATTTACAGCCTGTGGCTTTGGATGTTCACCATTATAACATCACACAGAACAGCTTCACTGCTGTAAAAGTTCTCTGTGCTCTGTGTATTCATCCCTCCCTCTTAATTTGTGGTAGCCCCATGTCTTTTTACTGTCTACCTATTTTGCCTTTTCTAGAATTTCATATAATTGGAATCATAGAGAAGATAGCCTTTTAGTAATATATATAGAAGTTATTTTATGTCTTTTTTTTGTTTTTTTTGAGACAGGGTCTCGCTTTGTAGTTCAGGCTAGCCCTGAGCTCACTATGTATCCTAGGCAAGCGTGGAACTCAGCAATCCTCCTGTCTGCCTCCTGAGTGCTGGGATTACAGACGTGAGCCACCATGCCTGGGACTGTAGTGTGTGGTATTGATTGCTGGTGGGTGTGAGTCACTGTGCCCAGAACTGTATGTGGTTACCAGGGATCAAACTCAGGACCTTGCGCTTATGAGGCAGGCTCTGAAACCACTGAGCTAAATGTCTGGCCTGTCTTCTCTTTTTTGGTTCTACAACTGACAACTGTTTTTTTTTTTTTTTTTTTGGTTTGTGGTGGTAGTGTTGGGGATTGACTCACACACACTGGGAAAATGCTTTACTACTATGCTATACCCTGAGCTAATTGTATGTTGAGAGCGGGCCTCATTCAGTTGTCCAGGCTGCACTTGAACTTGTGGTCTATTGCTTCAGAGTTTTGGATAGTTGGGATTGTAGGGGTGTTCCACCATGTTCAGCAGATGATCATTTCTTTTCTTAGTACTAATACTCTTTGTCCCTGGATGAATCATAGTTTATCTGTACATTCAACCATTGTAAAGCATCTTGGTTTCTTCCAAATTTTGTGGGAATAAAGCTGTTCTGAACATCCATGTGGGGTATTATGTGGACATAAGTTTTCAGTGCTCCTGAGTAAATACCAAGGACAATTGTATGATCATATGGTAAAAAATATGTTTAGTTTTGCATGAAACTGCCAGACTGTCTTCCTGAGTAGCTATACCACTTTTTGCATTTCTGCCAGCAGTGCAGAGTTCTTCATCCTTGTCAGCACTTGGTGTTGTCTGTGTTCTTGATTTTGGCCACTCTACTAGGTGTGTATTCCCCCTTGAATAAGATGAATACATATTTTCTTAGGGATATCTGTTTGCTTAGAATGTGCTTTCCCGTATGTATATGGTTGCTTTCTTCTGCCCCAGAGGCCTTTGTGATTACCTGTATATGGAACCTTCATTTCCTTTTTTTTTTTTTTTTTTGAGACAGGGTCTCACTTTGTAGTTCAGGCTGGCCCTGAGCTCACTGTGTAGCCCAGGCAAGCCTTGAACTCAGCAATCCTCCTGTCTCTGCCTCCCAAGTGCTGGGATTACAGGCATGAGCCACCACGCTCGGCTAGAACCTTCATTTCTTACTTCCATATCATCTCATTTTGTCCTTTTCACATTAGTTTGTTATTTATTTACTCATATGTTTAATTTAGAATCTCTCCTCTGTAGAGTTCTCAGGGGTCAAGGGCTTGCCTGTCAAGGAACCTGCCAGTCTTCTAGTGCTCCTACTTCATAAATACTTGACGACAAAAGGGTGCCTGAGTCACAGGTATGGAATAGAATTTTCAGGAAGCAGTAGATAAGGCATGATTTTATGGAAGATGCAAAAAAAAATCCTTTGAAACAAGACTTGTGAACCTTAAATTTAATAACTGTGTAGAATGGAGGAACTCTCACTTTTTTTGTTAGGAGGCCGATGACAAAAAGAGAAAGCTGATAGGAGCCTTTTCAAGGAAGAATAGAGACTGCAGGGTGTAACTTTTGTTTTGCTTGTGTCTCATAACTGCTTACCTCTGTTCATGAAGCTCCATCTTTATGAGATTGCAGAATGCTGCAGTTACATAGGCCCAGAGGGAGCATGTGGCTTTACCTTTCTCTAGTATCAGATTCCTTCTACTTACCCTTGGTAGGTGATCACCTACCTGACTTTTCATTGGATGGTTAGTGTCTGATTTATCATGACAGATGAACTCTGTGAATTCCTATTATGAAAAAAATTACTCTTTCTGTTAAGTTGGAACACACCTCCTTGAATTTCCATTACCACACAGATCTGCTTTATTTTTCTCAAGACAGCTTTTTAGCTGTCATATGAAAGTATGGCTGATTGCTTTATCTTCTCACCAGCCTCTTCTCTTTGTAAGCTGAATGTACTCATTTTTTTCAGTTACTCTTCACACGACAGGGTTTTCAGATCCTTTTCCAGGACAGTCTCTAACATTTTGGGACTGGGGTAAGAGAACAAATGGGACTCCATATGCTGTGTGTCTAAAATTTACAAGTTGTACGTCAAGTTAGCTGAGAAGATTGTCCCACTGCCTGCTTTAACAGTAAAACGTCATAGTGACCTAGATTGAAGTCAAGAGAATTTGGATTTACTAAATTCCACTTGGGAACATGGTGAAGGGCAGAAAGCCAGCTCGACTGGAAGAGTGCCTCCTTTTCTCCAGGCTCCTTGTATTTGAGACTTTACTTGTGTGCACTGTGGACACTCTTGCCCATGCATCCCCACACAGTGTCAAACAGCAGCTCTGTGACCAACAGTCTGGGGTAGGTACATAACAGTGGTGGGGTTTTGTGTCCTTGGCAGAGTCAGTCCGTGGAAGAGGCCTGAACAGTCTAGGGAGAGGTGAGAAATTCTAGGGTGCTGGTCAGCAGGAGGGCTTGCAGGCTGCAGTCAGGCACATCTGTTAGGCTCTGAGGGTAGCTGACCTGATGATGAGAGCTGTGGTCCGAGGAAGGCTAGTGCATGGCCCTCTGAAGATGGAGGCTAGGAGAAAGGGCTGTTTCGCTTGAGTCAAGGACAGTGCAGACTGTATAGTCAAGGATTGTTACAGTCTGCTCAAACTGGAGATGATCTTGTTGGTCAGGGTCAGTTACACAAGGATTGTTACAGTCTGCTCAAACTGGAGATGATCTTGTTGGTCAGGGTCAGTTACTGGGGAAGACAATGACTCTATTCTTTGAATTCTTCAGATTAGACCTGGCATTTTAGGGCTTTCTAATCAGTGTGTCAGGCAGTGCTGTGAGGGTGGTACAGATGGGCCATTAGTCCTTAGTCAGAGTGGTGGGAACTTTTAGGCTGATCTCATCTGGGCTCCAGCAGCATGATGTGTTTCCTGTGGGGTCCTGTGCCAGTACTCTCATATTTGGTATGCGCATGAGCTGAAAGTTTGGGAAACCCTGCTCCAGACTGACACATTGTGATTGTGGAGCTTTAAAACATTTTTTTAATGAGCAGTGCTCAAGGTCTCAAAGTAGGTTTTGTGCCCTTATTAATGAGGAACTAAATCCAGGTTAAGTGACTTATCTACCAATACACAAGTAGGTCAGTTGAAACTAGAACTCGATTCTTCTGACTCTTATTTCAGTATATTCCCTCTACTATCCCAAATTGTGTTCTTGTACTTTTTTTTTTTTTTTGATCACTTCTGGTTCATTTAGGGCTTGCAGGCAATTAGATTCTTTTTTAGTTTTCTATTTCAGCTTCCATTATGTAATTTTTCATTGTTATTTTTTGACCTAAATATTTAACAACGTTTAAACCCTACCCTACTAATACTATTCTTATGAAGTTTAACCAATTAACTCAGCATCTTAAAACTTGACCTGTGTTACTCATTTAAATAGCTTTCTTTGATTAGTATTGCTTTTGGTCACTATAGTTATGTTTGCCTGAATTGGTACTTCTGAAGTCATTTATAGAAGGTTAGATTACATTAAGGCAGGAAAACCTGTGATACATGCTTATTTAATTAAATAGTTATATCACTATATAGTTATAAAACTCTTACACCTAGATCACTTCGTTTTTATTTAGTGCCCACTTTGTGCTAATCTTTACAGATTTCCTTTTATTTGAACTCTACAAGAGTCTTGGTAGTAATCTCATTATCAAAGGAAACTGAATTGCAGAAGTGAGATCATTTGCCCAGGTTTATCCCATGACTGCTGGATTGATGTAGGGTTCAAATCTGTTTACTTGACCTCAAAGTGTCTGTGTTTTCTTTAGTTCTATTTTGTAAATAAAGTGAAGTGGTTTCTAAACATTTAGGTTGGCCTGGGAAGGGAGTGTTTGCCAGATTTATGTTCTTAATTTTTTTGAGACAGGGTCTCCCTTTGTAGTTCAGGCTGGTCCTGAGCTCACTATGTAGCCCAGGCAAGCCTCCAACTCAGCAATCCTGTCTCTGCCTCCCGAGTGCTGGGATTACAGGTGTGAGCCACCACCCCTGGCACTGTGGTATGCGTATTGATTGTTGGTGGGCGTGAGTCTCCATGCCAGCATTGTATGTGGTTACCTGGGATATCGAACTCAGGACCTTGTGCTTACGAGGCAGGCGCCGGAACCACTGAGCTAAATCTCTGGCCCTATGTTCTTAATTTTTTAAAGGTTGAGGATTGAACCTAGGGTCTTTATATTTTTTACTTTGGAGACAGGGTCTTGCTAAGTTGCTGAGTTGCCAAGGCTGTAACCTTTCTACCTCAGGTTCCTTCATTGCTATGATTATTCAGCTTCAGATTTGTATTCTTTTATTTTTAATTGAATTATTTATTGGTCCATTTTATATACAACTCACATTCACACTCAACATTGGGGAATTTGTACCAGTATATGACAGGAATTCTCATATTTACCGTATCCCTACCCACTCCACAACCCCTCACCCCCTATGTACATGTGCTTTCTTTTTTCCTTTCATATCATATTTATTCTTTCCCCTCATTATTTTCCCCCACCTTTCCCTTTGAATATTTCCCCTTTCACAAAATCTATCATACATTCTAGAACTCGTTTACATCTACATGTTCTCATACCAGAGAAAAGATATGGTATTTACATATCTGTGATCTGTTCATTTCATTTATTAGTGTGTCTTCAAGGTGTGTCCATTTGCACATAAACAAATGAAACTTGTCATTCTTTATGGCAGAGTAATACACTATTTTATTTAAAAACCCCACATTTTCCTTATCCATTCTCCAGTTGATGGGCATCTGGGTTGTTTCCAAGATTGGGCTATCACAAACTCAGCTGCTATGAATGTGGTGCACATACGTCTTTATGATGTAATTCTTTTAATTCCTTCAAGTATATTCCTAGCAGGGAAATAGCAGGGTCAAATCCTAGTTTTCTGAGAAATCTCCACAGTGATCTCCACAATGGTTGCACAAGTCTTCAATCCCCCCAACAGTGGAGAAGTTTTCCTTTCTCCCTGCAGCCTCACCAGCATTTATTGCTGGTTAATTTTGCAATAGCAGCCATTCTTTGTGGAGTGAGATGAAATCTCACTGTTATTTTCATCTGCATCTCTTGAATGACCAATGATGTTGACCTGTTTTGTAGCAGGTTTATTGTTTCTGTTTTAATGTTTAAGTCTCTAATCCATTGTGATTTTAGTTTAGTACACGGTGAAAGAGATAGGTCTAGCTTTAGTTTTTGGCAGGTTAAAGCTCAGTTTTTCCATCACCATTTGTTAAAGAGGCTGTCTTCCCTCCATTGAGGATATTTGGTTCCTTTGTCAAAGATAATGTGGTTCAGTGTATCTGGAGTTGTTTCTGGATCTTCTAATCTATTCTACTGGTCCTTGGGTCTGTTACTTTGCCAGTACCATGCAGTTTTTAATCACAGTGGCTTTATAGTACAGTTTTAAGTTGGGGATCATAATACTCCCTATCATGTCCTGATTGCCTAGAATGCTTCTGCTATTCTAGGTCTCTTGTGGTTCCTGATGAATATTTGGATTATTTTCTCTAGCTCTGTGAAGTATGGTATTGGGATTTCAATCGAAATTGCATTGAATCTGTTTAGTAGTTGTGGGAATATAGCCATTTGGAGGATGTTGGTTCTCTTTACCCAGTAACAAGGGATGTCTTTCCATTTTCTGATATCCTCTTCTATCTCCTTTTTCAGAGTCCTGTAGTTTTCAGAGTAGAGGTCTTTTACCTCCTTTGTTAGATTGATTCCTGGATATTTCTTTGTTTTGGATGCTATTGTGAAAGGGATTGACTCCCCAATTTCTCTGTCAGTGAGTCTGTTGTTTATCAGATTTGTATTCTTGAAATGAAAATAATGTACTCTGTGGTATTACTAATGCACAGGACACCCTCCCCTGCACCCTGAACAAAGACTTACCTGTTCAGAAATGTCAGTAGTACCATGGTTGAGAAACTTTGGTTGAAGGGTTTGAGTTGTCAAGGACTCTCTTTCTGTGTCTGTCCCCTACCTCATTTTAGCTTTTAGTTGTGATAAATCCTAGAACACTTAAGAGATTCAGAATTCCTCTTTCTTCCGTCATTCACATACTTAGTTTTTCTGCCTCTGTCTCCCTACTTGGAGTCAGGTATAGTAGAGCATGATATTTATCCATTTTCACATCTGTGTTGTTTCTAGACACAAGAGACTATGCTAAAGGCTTTCCGAATGGGAAAGGTTAGGCTTCTGTGTTCTAATGCTCATTTTTGTCATAACCTTTGATAGGAAAAAGCTGTTGTGAAACACGAGTATCATTTGGCCTATGTGCATTGATTTGGCAACCAGCATCCTTCTATGCAAACTTGTGTTTAGTGTTTAAGGCACAACTTTGAGGGAACAGCTATTCATCATTCGAACATGAGTTGTTTCTCTTTTCCTCTGTTTTGAGTTCATGATATGTGCATCATTTCAGTGAGAGACTTTTCCAAGTTATTCTCAGTATCTTGTTAGGCTTGATTTTTGTCCTTTGGGCCAGATTACAGTACATATCTTCTTAAGTTTTGAGTTTCATTATGTTACTTTAAGTGTTCTAAACCATTGGAAATTTCCTGTTTCTTACTTACTGAGTTCTCTAATTTTTGGGAGAGGGAAAGCTTTTTTTAAAAAAGAAAAACCATCATGACTCAGGATTTAATTGTATTAAATGGGAAATATCTCATTGCTATTACCAATACTCATTGTTATTGCTAACATTTAATTATTATTGTGGCTTTTTACTATCTAGAACCTTCACACTATGCTCCATTCACAGCCCTCTTTCACTTTGAGACAGGATCTCACTAAGTCAGTTGTGCAAGCTGAGCTCCAACTTCTGATCCTCCTGCTTCATCCTCTTGAATTCTGGGATCATAAATGTGCATCAACATGCCTGACTGGTATTTAATTATTGTTGGGGTACTGGAGACTGTTGTCTGTCTGCCTTACATATATTAGATTATTAGATTTGTCATCACAAGTGCCTCATGAAGTAATTACTTATAATTTTTTATTGTGAAGGATATATTACATACATTTTGTTATTAACCATTTTTAGGTGTATAGTTCAGTAATATTAAGTATATTCACATTATTGTGTAACAGATCTCTAGCCTGTTTTGCTTGTAGAACTAATGACCAACTCATTTTTCTCTCAGCCACTATTTTATTTTCTCTCTCTATGACTTAACCACTTAACATACTTCACATAACTAGATCCTGACAATATTTGTCATTTTAGGATAGGTTTATTTCACTTAGCATAATGTCATGTCCACAATGTAGTTTCATTTTTGTTGTAGTATGTGATAAAATTTCTTTCCTTTTTAGTGCTGAATGTACATATCACATATTGTTTATTTATTTATCTTCAGTGGGTACTGAGTTATTTCTGTTTTTTTGCCATTTTGAATAGTTCAGCTATGAACATGGATTTGTAAGTGCCTTCAACATCCTGTTTTTAATTCTTCTGGGTATATACCCAGACATGGAATTGCTGTATCATATAGTCATTTTTTTGTTAAATTTTCTAGGAGCCATGCTCTTTTCCAGAATTCCAGTTTTTTCATATCTGTGCCAATAGTTACTATTTTCAGTGTTTTTTGGTTTGCATTTTCCTAAGGACAGTGATATTCTGCATCCTGTCTGCCCAGATTTGTTGACATTTGGAAGTCCTTTACTCATTTTAACATTTTCTTTCTTGTTGTTGAATTTTAAGACTTTTAAACATATTTTAGGTTTCAATCCCTTAACATATAAGTGATTTCAAATGTTTATTTTCTCCCATTCTGTGGGTTGCTCTTTCCTTTGTTGATAGTGTCCTTTGATGTACATTTTTTTTTTGTACTGGGAATCGAACTCATGACCTTGTGCTTGCAAGGCAGGCACCAGAACCACTGAGTTAAATTCCCAGCCCAAATGATTTTATTTTGAATGATGTACAGTATACCTAGTTTTTCTTTTGTTGCCTATTCTTTTAGTATCATATCCAAGAAATTTTTGTTAGATCCAGGGTTATGAAGTTTTCTCCCTACATTTTATTCTATTTATAGTTTATTTTATAGTTTGTTTTATTTTACATTTTATTCATTTTATAGTTTAGTTCTTACATTTAGATCACTGATCCATTTTTAAGTTTTGCAAATAAGAGTCCAATTTTATTTTTAAAATGCGACTATGCAGTTTTTGCAGTAGCCTTTGTAGTTTATCCTTTACCAGCTGAATAGTCTTAGCAACTCAATGCAAGTACTCATACTAATTTTATAGTTGAGGTGATTGATATTTATGTAATTAGCAGTATTAGTGTGCTTAGACTCATATTTTTCACTATGTCCTGAACTAAAATCGAAATGGATTGAAGATCTAAATATTAAAATAGAAACAGTATGCTGGAAAGTAGAATAAGTATAACTCTTGAAGATATTAGTGTAGGGAAAGAATTTATAAATGAAACCTGAGGCACACAGGAGCTATCACAAAGAATAAACAACTGGGGTCTCATCTTATAAAAAAAAAAAAAGCTTTTGCACAGCGAAAGAAGCCTTTAACAGAGTGAAGATACAACACATAGTATAGTAAAAACTTCTGCCAGCTGTCCCTCAGATGAAGAATTATTATCTACAACATATAAAGAACTAAAAAAAAAAAATCAGACCCCTAAATTTAAAGACCCAATGCAAAAATGGGCATTTGAAATGGATGGATAATTTTCAGATGAAGTAGAAATGGCAAATAATGTTCATTATCACTGGTCATTTGAGAGATACAGATTAAAACAATGCTCAGATTCTATTTCACTCCAGAAAGAATGACTATTATCAACAAATGTTGATGGGCTGTGGGGAAAAGGAATCCTTCTCCACTGTTGGTGGGAAGTGTAGACTGGTGCAACCACTATGGAAATCAGTGTGCAGATTCCCTCAAAGAACTAAAACTGGAGCCATTTTACCAAGCTATTCCCCTTCTTGGTCTCTTCCTAAAAGAATTAAAAGCATTATACCACAGTGAAATGTACACATCCATTTTTATAGAAGGAGTTTGTAATAGCTAAATCTTGGAAACAGCCCAGATGCCTGTCAACCAATGAATGGAAAAAAAAATGTAGGCTTTTTAGAAAAAATAAAATGAAATGCTATGCTCAAAGAACAATGAGCTTGAGACATTTATAGCTAAATAGATGCACCTTGAGACCATAGTTTTAAGTGAAATAAATTGGGGACAAATGTTTACCCCATTGTTTCTCCCGTGTAAATAACTGACAGATCCATTGTCATCTTAGAATAGGCTTATTTCACTTAGCATAATGAAGTAATTACTAGGCTAATAAACAGTAACTTAGTATCTTAGTTTTGATTAGTTACCAACTCTGTGCAATAAGTCAAGGATTTTTAAACATTTTTGGTAGTAAAACCTCCCATTCCCTGAAGTCCTAGATGGACCTTCAGTGTTTCTACTAATAAGTAATATTTTGTTAGTGTATTTTCATTTCAAAAATCAGTCTACCTTATGTGTCTTTGTATGCGGGTATATGTGGTACAAATAGCTGAACCTAGAGCCTTGCATGTGCTAGGCAAACACTCTTCCTTACTACACGTTTGGCCTCCTATTTATCTATTTTTGCAAGTTGACCATAATGCAAGTTCATGCAGTTGTGGTTTCTAGTGAGGAAAGAACATGCATGTTATGCTTCAGAATTTGTTCCTGTTGTAGTGAGTAATATAGTTAATAGTACATGGAATTGTGTGTGGTGGTGCATGCTTGTAATTTCAGCACTTAGGAGTTAGAGGTGGGAGGAAGATCACCTGATGAGGCCAGCCTGGGCTACATAAGGAGTTCAAGGCCAGTATGAACTATATAGCAAGACCCTGTCTCAAAACACAAAAACAAAAACTGAAAATGACTTTGCGTCAAATATCTATAGTACACCTGAAACTTTGTGAAAGTCAGTGTAGAAAATACTGGTTGTGTAGGTATCTTTGAGGTTCAGTTTGTGATTATGGAGAGTTGTTTTCCTCTATGTAAAATTGTGTCGAAGATGCAGAGAGCTTGACTATCTTAGTATTGATATGTGCTATAAGTGAGCAGCCTAACAACTCACCTGAATTGACACTGTTCTTCTCTATTAAGGTTACAAGTCCAGAGACATTTCATTTTTCTGTATGACCTGATGAATCCTATTATCTTAAGGCCAGTTCAGCTTTTATATTTTAAGATACATAGGTTGACAAATCAGTCTTTCTAGTTTGAGAGTAAGAATTTTTTTTCTTGGTGACCTCAGTACATCAGCAGCATTTGCTAACTTGTGGTAGAAGATAGTAATTTCGGGCTTTAGCAGTTGTAGAGTAACATCCTCAATAAACAGATAATTTTTGTTTTAGTTTTATTTTTTGAATAGAATGTTCTTCATGAGTTTACTATATTTATAATGTACTTTTTTTTTAAAGCTATGACTATTACCATGTTGCTGTAGAATGGCTTAAATATGAGTCCAAAATGCTTAAAAAATTGTTGTACCTTGGTGATGTTTTACATTTAGCAACAATAAGAAGCACTTCCATATAAGGTATATAGTACAGATATTGAAGAGATTTTCTTGTTTTGTTGTTCAACTTTTGTGTGTTGTCTTTCTCAACACACACTATTTATATAAGTTGACTGTTGCTGACTCACTTGGGAAAACAGATATCATGTGTGTGCTGCTGGGCCTGGGTATGCCATTTATATTGCTCTTTATTGTATATTAAAATATTCTAATAAATTTAGTGTTGTCTTTTTAAAAACTGCCCATTAATATTTGAAAGATCATTTAGTGAAGATTTTTTTTTTTTTTTGAGACAGGGTCTCACTTTGTAGTTCAGGCTGGCCTTGAGCTCACTTTGTAGCCCAGGTAAGCCACGAACTCAGCAATCCTCCTGTCTCTGCCTCCCAAGTGCTGGGATGACAGGCGCGAGCCACCACACCTGGCTAGTGAAGATTTTTAAAGTCAAAAGTACTTGAACAGAACAAATTGCCATTTCAACTCTGCTTCTGCTTGGAAGCAATTTTCATACATTTATTTGCTTAAAAATATTTCCTGAAAACTGTCCAGGGACACCACCTGGTTATTGGAACATAGGAAAGAATTGGAAAGGGAAAAAAATACTTTGTTTTTTTTTTTTTTTTGAGACAGGGTCTCGCTTTGTAGTTCAGGCTGGCCTGAGCTCACTATGTAGCCCAGGCAAGCCTCGAACTCAGCAATCCTCCTGCCTCTGCCTCCCGAGTGCTGGGATTACAGGCGTGAGCCACCACGCCCGGCACTGTGGTATGTGGTATTGATTGCTGGTGGGCGTGAGTCACCACACCCAACATTGTATATGGTTACCAGGATCAAACTCAGGACCTTGCACTTTCAAGGCAGGGGCCTGAACCACTGAGTTAAATCTCCGGCCCCCAAAATACTTATTTTTTATACTGGCTTTATCTCCTTTATTATTTGTATAGGACAGAGTTGGAGGCCAGGCCTCTGTGTGCAGAACTGTGTCTGTGTTGCCAGGTGACCCATGTTAGGCGCCTCCTGAAAGGCTAAGAGGAAGTGAATTGGGGCAAAGTTTGAAAAGATCCTTGAAAAGCAGCTTCAACAAGTTTTAGTGCCTTGAAAAGTGTTATGATGCTGTAATATTTCAGGGTTATGGATTTTAGTAGAAGCAAAGAAAATATTCTTCATTTAATGAATCTGAAAGTTTGGAAGTATTTTTGAGTTTTATGCAGTAAAATCTGGAATAATTTACTTTTTTTACTTCGTATCTTTTATAACTTATTTTTATTCTGTTTTTTATTTAATTTGATCCGAACCATATTCTGTATTCCTGTGGTCTCTGCTGTGTGATCTTTGTGATCCTTTTTGGTATTTTCAGTTGTATTTCTCTTTACGGTCATTATAGTTTACAAAAACCAGGAGATTAGACCAATTTTTCTGAGGAGTGTGGTGTTTGGAACACTACTGTTAACCAAGTCTTAAGTATTTTCAGCCTTTAGAAGTGTTTATCTTGGTTAGAAATTGTTACAGAAAGTTTCCTGTAAGGAAGAAACTTAACTTTGTACTTGCTAAAACGCTTTATTTTCTAAGTATTGGAATTCAGATGGTTTGTATTCAAGCAGGACTTTGTGGCTTTGGTGCTAAAAATTTTATTTCAAAGATGCTTATGTTATTTTGGGGGGTTAATAACTAATTTTGGGGCACTAATTCTTTGAATTACCTAGCTATAACATTTTTATTGGGTTAAAATAGGTTTGGGACTATGCTATTAGTATGTGAAAGTGGGAATTTATTTAAAAATAGGTACTTTGAGAGTATTATGGTGTATAAATAAAGACAATATCACTGGTATCCAAATTATAGTAAGATGTTTATCTGGATAAGGAGGTAAGTTTTTAGGGTCTTACCTATTTTAAAACAAATTTCACAAATTTAGGATTTATGTATATTCATGATTACACTTTAGGAAATAACTTAGATATGTAACTGTAGAAAAGTCTTAAGTTTATTCACTTTTTGTAATGTATGATTTAGATGGAGAAAGAGAACAAGGATAACAAAAATCATAAGAAACAGAACCAATAAAAGTTTCTAAAATAATATTAGAAGAAATACGATAATTGTGATAAAAGAGAGCCTTTTCTGTTAGTAGTATTGTTTGACTACATTATCATTCCTTCAGTATATGTGCTACCAAAGCAAGCGTGATTATCATTCCTTTATACTTTGCTAAAATATCTTTTATTTTTCAAAAGAGATTTAATAATTTGTAGTTGATGTATACATGAAATGCTGGGGCTTTCAGCTGGGTAGTGCTCATTCAGCACTCAGACACTGCATTCAGTCAGCAGGGTTGTTGCGGCCCAATTCACGGAAGGAAAGGGGGCAGAAGTCTGTTTATAAGGACCAAGGAACTGAGGACAAAGATGCCAGCGACCTTTGGCCTTCTATAGCTGTGTATCTGAACAAGAATTATTTGAGAATGGGAAACGCTTCCAGTAGACTTGAGATAGGCTTTTTCCTGTTCTCTGTAGAATCGTTGAATGACTCTACTCCAGAAAAACAAAACCAAACAAACCAAAACCTTCATTGGAAGAAATTCTTTTTCTTTTTCTTTTTTTTTGAGACAGGGTCTGCTTTTGTAGTTCAGGCTGGCCCTGAGCTCACTATGTAGCCCAGGCAAGCCTCAAACTCAGCAATCCTCCTGCTTCTGCCTCCCAAGTGCTGGGATTACAGGCGTGAGCCACCACGCCCAGCATTGTGGGGTGTGGTACTGATTACTGGTGGGTGTGAGTCACCACACCCAATATTATATCATTGTATGTGGTTACTGGGTTAGAAACAGGGACCTTGTGCTTGCTAGGTAGGCGCCAGAACCACTGAGCTAAATCTCCAGCCCACTGGAAGAAATCTTGATGGTCTCAAAAGAACCTTGTATCTGCACAGTAGAAGCTAATATTCATATTCTAAAATGACAATCATTAAAAATATTGTTCCTGCTTAGAAAAATGGCAATATTAATCACTGTCATTGTATGCATTGACAAGGCTGGTTATTGCCTGTGGTCCCTTTTTCTACAGTTCTTGTTACATAGGTCTTGAGTCTGTTACCTCAGTCATGGGCTCTGGGAGGCAGAGGTGTGAGGCAGAAGGAACTGTAATTGTAGAGGAAGGGTTTGGCAGTGTGGAAAGGTGGTTGAAATAGTGGGAACTAGGGATTGGAAACTGATCAAGGGACTGATACAAGATACATAGTGCTATAGGTGAACAGCCTTTTGGATTTAGTCCAAGGAGACAAGAGAGTGGAATCAAACCAGAATCTGCAGACATTGCATGGTCTTCTATCTTGTGGAGGAGTCAATCCTTAAATGGCTCACAGACTTAAAAAATCACCTTGGAAAAAAAAATTACCTTGGAATAATCAGTGCATATTTAATTCATGTATATATATATTGATTTAGATTTTAATTGTTTGTTGGATAAGAGAATATTTATAGAATATGTTAAGAGAATATATATAATACAGAATAGAGAATGTATTTGACAGAAAGCTATAGAATTGTCAAATCACATTTAGTGAATTAAATATACTCTTAAAAATGTAACAAGAGCTATATTGTAGCACAGTAATACTTTCCCAGCATACACAAGGTGTTGTGCTTCACAAGACAAAATAATATGAAATATGTTGTTACTGTTTCAGACAAACATTAGATTTATGAACTTCCCACTTGATCAAAATGGGTAAGTTATGCAAGGAAAAAGTAAAGAGGAGGGGTGAAGGATATGGGAAATATTAGGGTTACCTTAACCTATTATATTGAGAGGAAAAGTTTGTCACAAAAATATAAAAAGTTTTACAGAGGACACATCTGGACCTCTGTGTCTGAGGGTTGCCTGTTTATGAATTCAGTCCTACTGGAGATGTTAGTTGAAAGAAAAAAATTGTATCTGAACTGAACACATTCCAGGCTTTTTTCTGTTTCTTTAGTCCCTATGCAATATAGTACAACAGCTACTTAAAAAGCATTGTATTGAATGATGTATAAGTGATCTAGAAATGCTTTAAAGTGTATGGAGAATGTGTGTTGGCTTGAGTATCCACAGATTGTGCTATTCATGGCTGTCCTGGAATCAGTCCATTGTGTGTGTTGAGGGACAACTGTATATGATTTTTATGAAATGGTCTGTGCTAAGTTAATTTGGGGTGAAGGGTCAGCCAGAAAAAGGCACCCTAGGAATTCATTGTTTATTTTGAAAAAAACTGTCAGGAAGTGAGTATTCAGGACTTAAGTATTATTATTTTTTATTTATTATTGATTTACTAGATCTAAGAACTGTCTCAGAAACCTTTTTCAACTCATGTGTGATTTTTTTCTTTTAAGATTAAAATTGAATAGTGAAAGGCGAACATCAGTCTGGTCACTAGTGTATAGATGCAATCTGAATCTCAACTTCTACATTTTCTTGCTGTGCTAGATGGTATGAGAAATAACTGCCAGAATTGTACCACTGGAAATTTCTCCCAGTGCCATAACATATATAATTGTAAATTGTGGAAGAAATGTATGCAATATCAGCAGACTCATCAGGGACATATTGTAGCCATGGCAGGATCCCTAGGGTTTACTCCTTTCTTTTCCTTTCTACTTCATCATTTTTCCCCACTGTGTTACTGGTGATTGAATTTAAGACCTTGTGGTTGTGAGGCAGGTGCACTGCCACTGAGCTAAAGCCCTAACCCTGATGTTTTTGCTACTGTTATTTTGTTTTTGTTTTTTGTATCAGGGATTGAACTTGGGACCTTGTGCTAGTGTCTGGCAGGTGCTAGAATCACTAAGCTAAATCCCCAGCCCTCTCTTCCTTGCTAACAGAACTTAAGTTTGCAAAGCAGAAGTGTGTTTGGCTAACACCTTTATATCATATTTTCCTGATAAGACTAGGAAAATAAGGGCTTATTAATTTTGCTCCAAAAGATGCAGTTGGGCTTTTTTCAGGGGATGTCTTGTTTTTTCATGTATAGCAATCAACATTTATTCATGTACAAAATTTTGCATATATTCATGTGCAAAAATCTGTATTTATTCAAATACAGTCACATCATCTTCTGAAACAGCTCTCCAAAACCGGGATCCTGAATTCTGGCCTGAATTTCTTGGAACTCTAGTTCCATTGGTCTGATCTCTCAAGTCCAGCAATAGAGTTCTCCTTAAATGAACTCTTCTTGTCCCTGTAGCTGGCTTGTAGTGCATTGTTACAACATACGGCATATTGGGTTATGAAGGTTTTTTTTTTTTCCTTGTGTTGCTTTTTTAAAAATTGATTTTATTGGTACATTTTATATATATATATATATATCATGATCACATTCAACATTGAGGGTTTGTACCAGTACATGACACATCTTGATTCTCATTAGACCCAGTTATATGTGTTCATTGTCAGTGCATGCATTGTGTCTGTACTCCAGTTGGTCATTTGCCCATAAGTCTCAAATTCACGTGTTTACATAGGCATTTACTTCTCGTCCTAAAGTACCTGTTTGGTTATTTACAAATAATTATAATTTGCATTATTATTTAAGTATTAGGACCAATAATACTATTTAATTATATATTAGTATGGGTTGTAACCTGCTAATGATCTTAATTGGAGCTTATTTTTGGGATAGGGCTTTATTACAAGCTTTCTGAAAC
>PVIC010018636.1:0-31389 GCA_004025085.1 Thryonomys swinderianus
ATGTGATGAGGGGAAGGAATAAATATGATACAGAAAGAAAATAAAAGAGCATGTATAAGGGGGGAGGAGGGGGGAGTGGGTAGGGATATGGGTAAAAATGAGAATTAACTTGTGGCATATACTGGTACAAATTTCCCAATGTTATATGTGATTTTGAGATGTATATAAATTGTACTAATAAAGAATTCAATTAAAAAAAGAAAATAGTATTTTTTTCATGAAAAAATGAGGACCCTGTATTACTAGATCTGCATTTTCAAGAAAAGCGAAGGTTCAGAGGTTTATATGATGCCTCCTGTTGGAACTAAGATAACTTAAACACTGCCACTAACAAAATATAACAAATATATTGCATTTGACTCCTGAACTGTCACTTTTCAACTCCTGCTCTATAGTACAAATGTAAAAAAAGAGCTCTCTTTTAAATTGTGTTTACTATACAAAATATAAGACTACCAACTATTTTCCTCCCCTCTTAGGATGGTTCGTCCAAGGTTAACCATTTACGTCTGTCAGGAATCATTGCAGTTGAGGGAGCAGCAGCAGCAGCAGCAGCAGCAACAGCAGCAGCAGCAACAGCAGCAGCAGCAGCAGCAACAGCAGCAGCAGCAGCAGCAACCACAACAGAAGCATGAGGATGGAGACTCAAATGGTACTTTCTTCGGTAGGTGGTTCTGGGCAGACCAGGACAGACATGAATGTAAAGCAGTGACATATGAGCATGTGTGATGAGATTTTATCAAGCAAGTTCAACACTTGCTAGAAGTAATAGTGATTGCTTATGTTTCCTGAGCCCTTAATACATACCAGGTGCTGTTCCCAACACTTTGTAACACTTTAATATTTACCGTTAATAATCTCATCTGGCTGCGTATTTTATTGTACATTCTCCTCAATATTTAGATGAGGCAAGTGAGGCATATGGATATTAAGTAACTTGCCTTGGGTACACATCTAGCAAGTAACTGAGCTAGGGTATGAACCTAGGCAGTGTGATTTTTTTGTTTGTTTGTTTCTGTTTTTTGAGACTGATGTTGCCATTGTATTTCAGGGTGGCTTTGAACTACTGGGAATCTTCCTGTCTCAGTCTCCCAAGCGCTTAGATTACAGGAGTGCACCACCACACCTGGCAACAGGCAGTGTGATTTTTTTTTTAAGTACTTTATAAAAATGAGCAGTCCTAGTAACCACATTACCTATAAAAGTAGAGAACTTTTAGCTTTTTGTGGTGGTACATGCCTATAATCCTAGCACTCAGGAAGCTGAGACAGGAGAATCTAAAGTTCAAGCCCAGCCTGGGAAATTTAGTAACTTAATGAGACTCTGTTTCAAAATAAAAAGAAAAAAAGGGCCAGGAATATAGCTCATTGTGAAGGCTCTGGGTTCTCTATGCTCAGTACTCCCCACCCCCACCAAACAGATTAAAAAGGGCAGAATTTCTGTGCTGACTGCTGTTGCTCCCTCCCTGTTGCAGTGTATCATGCCATTTATCTAGAAGAACTGACAGCTGTCGAGTTGACAGAAAAAATTGCTCAGCTTTTCAGCATTTCTCCTTGCCAGATCAGCCAGATTTATAAGCAGGGGCCAACAGGAATCCATGTGCTCATCAGCGACGAGGTAGGTTTTTCAATACAGTTCAAAATGAGATGATCATTGATGTGTCAGGTCATATAACAAGAGCAAAGACAGTTCTACTAGGGTAGAGATCTGTTTTCTAGACCAAATTTTCTTTCTTTTATTTTTAAAATAATTGTTTCTTTATTTTAATTTAATTGTTAAACTCCTAGGCTAAATAATCCTCTTGCCTCAGTCTCCCTGGTAGCTAAGGCTATAGACATGTACTTGGCTCAGACTTTTTGCTTGTCTTCTCCTAAACTAATTTTTAAATATTGATATATGTACTGGTTTTAAAAATTGATATATATCCCTCTATATGATTTTAGATTGACTTAAAATTTTTGTTTTAAGTTTAGGTAGTTGCAAAAGATTTCCCATTTAGAGATAAGTCTTTTGTGATGAGAAGAGGACCATGTATCATGTATGTGTACCGACTCTCCATGAGATGTCATTCTCGGGGATGAATATGACATTTAAAAGTGAAATCATTATATATCTATTCTAACTGCTTTGCCTATAAACTAAATATGGAAGTGATTTCCTATGTCTAGTACTAGGGGTTGAAATTATGAGTAATTTAATATAAGCATCATGTATTTATAAAATGTTACTCTTTATTTATGAATTAGAAGTTTTATATTATTTCTGATTCCTATAACTCATATTTCCATACACTTTTCCCATCGACTTTTATTTTACTGTAACATTTTTATGCTTGAACAGCTGTTGATTGTTCTGCCGTATTCCTTTTAGCCAGGGTTGGAAATTTAGCTCAGTGGTTCCAGCACCTGCCTGACCAGTGCAAGGTCCCTGGTTCGATCCCCAGTAACCACATACAATAATGCCAAGTGAGCATGGTGACTCACGCCCACTAGCAATCAGTACCACCTACCACATTGCCACACATGGTGGCTCACACCTGTAATCTCAGCACTCAGGAGGCAGAGGTAGGAGGATTGCTGAGTTTGAGGCTTGCCTGGGCTACATAGTGAGCTCAGGGCCAGTCTGAACTACAAAGTAAGACCCTATCTCAAAAAAAAAAAAGATGACAGAATTCAGCATCAATTTCATCCTGTTTTTCCTTCTAAATGTAAGTGCTATGGAACCTGATTCACCTAAATTGATAGATGGATGGAATCTTATTACAACAAAACCACTGGATTTATTTTGAACTTCTGAGTTACATACTAAAATTTACATAATGATGTTACCAAAAATTATTTTGAATCATCCATAACTTGACAGCCTGTGATTAGGTCACTCTTCAATTCTGGTGACTCATAGAAGGGTTAGATACCCAGTTATTATAGTTGACCTTCTCAGTTCCACTTTAAAACTCTGAGGCTTTTATACCCTAGGTGAAATAGCTTAATAGGATTCTAGAGGGTGAAGCTCATGTTTTTATTTTGTAAAATGGCAGATGGAGACTTGGGAAGGGAAGATGGGGAAGAAAAACTGAAAAATTTTTCATAAGGAATGTACAGTATAGGGAAGTTGAAGACCTAGAATTCAGTTTTTCCACATGGGATTACTGCTGTCTTTGTACCCCTTGGAAGGCCTTTGTTTATATTAAGTATTATCTGAGGGAAACACATACGCTACTTTTAAGACCACTGTTCTAGGTGGTGTATTCTTAAAATTTAAAAATCAAACAGGAGAAGAAAAACTCAAAACAAACACCAAATAGGTTTGTGAAGCATGCTTTTCAAAATTCGAAGGAAAACACTTATACAATTCTATAGAAATTCATGAACTGCTATTATTTTTGACATGTAAAACCCCTCATGTAAGCTCCTCTGGATGTGGTATGGTCCTTAGGAACACAGGCTAGAAATAGTTATATTAAACCTTATTCTAGTGTTACAAAAAGCCATATAGTCAAAGTGACTTTAATAACAGCAAATTTTCTCAATTTTTTTCAGATGATACAGAACTTTCAGGAAGAAGCCTGTTTTATTCTGGACACAATGAAAGGTAATAACACATATGACAAATAACGTTTTCCTAAGGATTTTAATAGCTCTTTTCAATCTAGGGTATAGTGCAGTGGTAGAGTACATTATTAGCATGTACCCAGCCCCCCTTTCCCAACAAAAAAGCTTTTTCATGTTTTACTTCATTGTGGTGGGATAAGGAAGAAACCATATGTTAGAGAAAAGAGCATTATTAGAGATTATTCCCTTGCGTGAGTTGGCTTCTTGCCCCTATGAGAGTAGACAAAATACACTTTGACTCTCTCATCCCCTCTGTCTTCCATTGACAAATGAAGAAATCAAGGTACGTCATCTTTATAATGCCTATACTTATGTTCCTTGACTTACAATGGGGTCATGTCCTGATAAACCCATTAAGTAGGAGATACTAGACATTGAAAATTCATTTATAATACCTAATCTATTAACCATTGTACCTTGGCAACACAGTACCTTGTAGGATGTCAGTTTACCCTGGTGATCTTGTGACTGATTGCCACTGGCCAGCATTACAAGAGAATATCATACCATGTTTTTTACTGACAGTGTACCATGTTTGTATCATTGTCAAATCAAAAAAATCATAAATAGTATGATGGTGAAAGAAAGACCATATAGGTGTTCTGCACTGTGTGTGGCTTTTGCCTGCTCTGCCTTTGTCCACTGTCACAAGAGCCCACCCACAGACTTTTTCCTCCTACCATGTTTTAAAGGTAAACTAAAACTACTTCTCTTTCTCTCTTTTTTTAACAGCAGAAACCAGTGACGGCTATCACATTATACTGAAGTAGGAGTGGGGCCTTCCATTCTCAACATCTGCTGCCTCCTTACTGCTTGAAAACTGCCGTTGGAAGGGAACACGAATAGAGAATTAATGCAGAAACCTGCAGGGTCCTGGCTTCTGTGACTGTGGGGGTTTAGCCCTGGATGCAGAACCCCAGCCTTGTGTGTTATTGCCCCAAGCTCTTCTAGCACACACAGATTACTGCCCAGCGTGGAATTCTGCAGTTCTTTTAGTTGAAATTCTGGCCCGTGTCCTCAAATATCAATAGGAACTCCACAGCATTTAGGGTTATGTAGGGCATAGTGATGATGGGAATTGTGTGAGGTTTAATACGAATGTGTTAAATTTTGTGACATGGAGCCATATAATTTTTTCTAATATGAAAATGGATATCTATATTCATAAGACTAGGTCCTCAATCTTATTTGCATCAGACATATTGCCATCTCTGCTTTTTATGCCACAGTTGACCCCTGAAAACTTCAATGACAAGAAATACAGATAGAATTTTTCTTTTGGTTCACCTGTCATACTACAGCTGATGGTCATTTTGGCTAATATTTGAGCCAGGGAATGTGATAAACCTCTAAATGGATAATCTTTTTACATCATCTTAATAATGCTGTGTGAAGTAGACACTGCAGCGAGCCCTGAGTGAAAATGCGGAAACAGGCGCATAGTGGCTGAGTAGCTTCCTACGTGACAGGCAGCCAGCCAGCCATTAGTGATGTGGAAGTTCAAGTCCAGATTCACTGGCAGTTGTTATTCACCATCCAGTATTGCCGGTGCCTCCCTTTCTATGCTGTGCTCACCATTGTTCTTATTGTGGCTTTTCTGGGGAAACTGAGGAAATACCCGCAGAAGGAGATAAACCACACCTAAATAACAAGGAGCAAATCAACACCTATAGAAAATGCAGTGCTTTTGAAGTGCCATCAGTTAACAAAATTTGAGGTGATGAAACTCAGGATGATCTGTAACTCCCCAAAGTTACTGTTCTTGAATGATGTTCTCACACTATTTATTTATAAATGAGTTAAGCTAATCCCTGCTTTTCTCTCTCTGCATTTCCTTTGGTATAGGAAGTTCCCTTACCCATGTAGTATTCTTTTATATAAGCTGTATAAGAAGCTTATTCCTGTCCCATTCATAATTTTACCGTATGATTTTGTGTTCTGGAGAGTGATTGCGTGTGGATATCTGTGCACGTGAATGTAAATGTGTGGTCTTTTTCACATGTCAAGTTTTATCCAAAAATCTCTTTACGGATTATGTTGAGATGAACAAAGACAATGTTTAAAAATTCTGTATTGAATTTGAATTGTGTGTGTGTTTAAAGCATTTGATAAAGTTTAACTTTTTTATACAGAGATTTTGTTCATTAAAATCAACCTGAAACATGATCTAATTTCTCTTGGTTTGAAAGAAAATGAAAACCTTGAAAGCAGAAAATTAAGTCAGTGAGTTATTTAAAGTTGACCTAAGAGCCAGGGATTTAGCTCAGTAGCACCGTGCCTGCCTCACAAGCTCAAGGTCCTGAGTTCAATCCCTGGTATGGAGGCGGTGGACACACACAAAACTGAGCCACTTGACATGTTTGACCAAAATGTTTTCTTAGTGAGTGATTCCCAGATGGTTGCATTTTGGGAAGCCATTTCTGATTGAATCATATTACTAGGGCTGGCTCTCAGCATCAGGGATATCTGTGTTTCTCCCCCAGGAAGGGGCTGTTCTTCAGTATGCTTTTTCTCCCCTGTTTTGTCTGGATGTTAGTTTGGAGGGTTGGACTAGGTGATTTCTTTTTTAAGCCAGGGTCTCGCTTTATAATTCAGGCTGGCCTTGAGCTCACTGTGTAGCCCAGGCAAGCCTCAAACTCAGCAGTCCTCCTGCTTCTGCCTCCCAAATGCTGGGATTACAGGTGTGAGCCACCACGCCCAGCATTGTGGTATGTGGTACTGATCGCTAGTGGGCATGAGTCACCACGCCTGGTATTGTTGTATGTGATTACCAGGGATCGAACTCAAGACCTTGCACTTGCTAGGCAGGGGCAAGAACCACTGAGCTAAATCTCCGACCCCGGAATTAGGTGACTTTTAAAATCTCTTCCAAATCTGTAAATCTCTAATTCTTACATACTGCACATGATGCATAGAATTCTATTAATATATTGTCTATAAGTTATACTTATTAAATTTTACTTGAATCAGGGTTTTGTTAGTCTACACCTTTGTAGAAATGAATTTATATAACATTTTGAGGGATTGTTTGCTTTGTTTTGTCTTGTTCATCTTTTGTGAGACAGAATCTTGCTCTGCAGTTCAGACTGGCCTTGAACTCTGTATAGTCCAGTTTAGCTTTATGCTAATGTCCTCCTGCCTCATCCTGAATACTGGGACTAAAACCACGTATTACCGTGCCACTGGAATTACAGATTTTTAAATCTCTAGAAAGTATTTTAGGCTTTTAAGCTTAATAATAGCAATAATAGTTAATTATATTATGTGTAATAATATTTATTAATGAATTATGCCAATGCTATATAAGAATTTTTACAGTGATAAAACAGTGTTGTGAAATTACATGTTATTTATTTCTCCAATTAAGTGAAATTTTATACTAGCTTTTTATTATAAATTATAAATACAATTAAGAAAGGTAGCTGGGCGTGGTGGCTCACGCCTGTAATCCCAGCACTCAGGAGGCAGAGACAGGAGGATTGCTGAGTTCGAGGCTTGCCTGGGCTACAGAGGGCCAGCCTGAATACAAAGCGAGACCCTGTCTCAAAAAAAAAAAAAAAAAAAGAAAGGTCTTCTTACTTCTCAGTCCCCCCCATACAAACACCTGTAGTCATATTATATTAGTGATCTGCAATTTGATTTTTGTAGTTCACATATCTTGAACATCTTTTTATATTAGAATTTACAATTTGGCAGTATTCTTTCAAAATATAACTCATATTGGTACACTTAAGGTTAAATTCATTGAACATTCTTCTTAGTAAATTTTTTGTACATATCACTCTAAAATATGGTCTTAGAAGAAAAACTTATAGGATTTTATGTTCTTAACAATATGACAGTTTATTTGTTTATTTGCAGTACGGGGGATTGAACTCAGGACCTTGCACTTGCCAGGCAGGTGCAACACCACTGAGCTAACTCCTGAACTCCCCCTCTTTTTTTTTTTTTTTTAAGTATCCATTCTTTTTTCCAGAGATTGAACTCAGAATCTTGCACTTTCAAGGCAGGCACCGTGCCACTCAGCTAAATCCCCAGCTTTGATAGTTGATATTTAAAGTAAATGACTTACTATTTTTATTAGAATGAGGGTATATGAAAAATAGAATGGTTAGGTCAGAAGCCCTTCTGAGAAGTGAAATACTTATATTTGACTTACCATTGTCTGTACTGTCCCCTTGAAGTATATAATAAATCCCAAGTAGTAAAATATGTATACAGACTTGATAGCTAAAAGGCAGTTATTGGGAATAAAAATGGGGAGGGCTAATTACAGAGCTCTAAGGGTCAAGTATTAGTCACTAAATGAATTGTAGCTATTAAGCAATAAAATTGTCTAGTATTATGGCCCAGTAAGAATGTTTGCCCACATAAATGATTTAAGAAGTCCTTTAAAGGGAAGAAGAACGGATATGCTGTTAAAGTATTGGCTGGAAAAGGATGATATCCAAGAGAAGACACAAAGACCTGAGAAAGCCAAGTCCACTTCAGGGCTGATACTTTGATTCCTGGAAGTCAGGCAGTCGGGCACCAGGTTTGTTGTAGCAGCTCCGTGTGATCTTCCAGAGAGCTAGAGGTAGAGGGGCCTTAGCAAGTGGAAACGGCCTGGGATCCTTGGGATCCGGGAGCCACTTCTAATGCCTGCCTGGCGAAGAGAACTTTGGAAACCTTAGTGTCCCCAGTAACTGAGGAAGTTGTGTGTGGAGAATCACTGTGGAGATCGCACCGTTTTGCAAATTGTTTTTTGTAAAGGTTTGAAGGAAGCTGCAGAGTTCAGTCATGAAGACAACACAAATTTAGGACACAAATGTTGGAAGGCAGGATCAAGTTTCTCTCTTTGCATTGCAGTTTTTTTCCCCTGAGGATACCAAACAATTCCAGACAGTTTGGCCTTGGAAAGCTAAAGGGAAAGAAACCTATCTTTGTACTGAGTCATTAGTCGGCTTGCTTGCTATGGATAGTTCTCTAGGAGTCTGCTCTCTGAACTGGCACTGGCCTGTCACAAGCGTTTCACTCTCAGAGGAACAGTGCAAATGCCCCATGTGGCTCCACATTTAACATTCTATTCATGGAGGGTAGTCCTCTATCCTGTTTTTGTTTCTTCTGTAAATGATCTATGTTTTGTTTTTCTGAGACAGGGTCTTGCTATATAGTTTAAGCTTGCTTTGAACTTGCTATGTAGCTTAGATTGGCCTTAACTCATGACAGTCCTCCTGCCTCAGCCTTATGAGTGCAGGGATTACAGGTATGGATCACCATACTTGGCAATTTTTATCTTTTTTCTTAACTTTTCCCTTTTGTATTTCTTTTTCTTTTATTAGTTGTGGATTAAGACTTTTTCTGCTGTCGTGTTTATTTTTAGTTGGCAGTGTTTTTGGAGACAAAGTCTTGCGATGTAATTTAGGCTGGCTTTGAATCACTACATAGCCCAGCCTGGGTTCAGACACCAGTCTTCCTGCCTCAGTTTACTCGAGTACTGAGGTTACAAGTGTGTGCCACCATGCTCACAATTTATTTATTTATTCATTTATTTATTTTTTGAGACAGGGTCTCACTTTGTAGTTCAGGGTGGCTCTGAGCTCTCTATGTAGCCCAGGCAAGCCTCAAACTCAGCAATCCGCCTGTCTCTGCCTCCCGAGTGCTGGGATTACAGGCGTGAGCCACCACGTCCGGCTAATGCTCACAATTTATGTTATTAGCTCCAAGGCCCACGTGACAATGACTGCTGCAAAATGGAATGTGCTGGGAAAGATGTCCTGTGTGCCGACCTGTAGAATATCACCACCAGCACCCATTCTTTCCCCTGTATTCTTACTTCTTTCGATGACCTTGTATTTTACCTTTACCCTTGAACTTGTATTTATTTCTACTTTTTTCCTTTGTCTTTCTACGTCTGCCCTCTTCCCCACAGAGATTTCCTTTGTGTTGTGCCTTATGAACATAAGACTAAGATAAAATCTCAACAGTATTATCCTGGAAATTGCAAGTTTACCATGTGTTTTCTCAAATTCAGAGATTGAAAAATTGTGTATGGATTCAGTTTTTAAAGACGGATTGATGTTAGTTATAAGGGAACTTGGTATTTAAGGTATTACATATGGTACATTTATTGGCATCATTCATACAGTAAGACCTGTTGGGACATGAGTTATAACTGTTCTATTATGTGGATGTTTTCATAGACTTAAGGTGAGGTATACATTATTCATTTTAATCATTGCAGATTCCTATTTCTTTTAGTCTCTTCCTGAGATCTAGTGTCTGATTTTTCATTTAAGGATTTAGTTAACACCTTTCCCTAGTCATCTTCATGCTCTTCCTTCAGATTTTCATTTACTTCTTTGAGTTTATGAATTGTGCCCTGTCTAGGGCTAGGGAATGGGGGGGCACTTCTCTCGCATGTATAGAGCCATACATCTTCAACCCGAAGCCAGGTGGAGTGACAGTCACTCATGATTCCATCACTGTGGAGACTGAGGCAGGAGGATCACTGTGAGTTTGAGGCCATCCTGGGCCCCATAGAGAGTTCAAAGGCAGCCTGAACTACATAGTGAAAAAAAAACAAGGGCCAGAGATTTAGCTCAGTGGTTCCGGCGCCTGCCTAGCAAGCCTAAGGTCCCTGGTTTTATCCCTGGTAACCACACATCACAATACCAGGCATGGTGACTCAGTAATCAGCACAACATACCACAGTGCTGGGGCATGGTGGCTTGTGCCTGTAATCACAGCACTTGGGAGCAGAGGCAGGAGGACTGCTGAATTTGAGGCTTGCCTGGGCTACATAGTGAGCTCAGGGCCAGCCTGAACTACAAAGCAAGACCCTGTCTAAAAAAAAAAAAGTTTAGGCTTGTTGGAGAGATTAAAAGGGATAATGAGTATGAAACAGTTGTGTAATGAGCAACTCAGAAAACTAAGGATATCACTGGCTGTTAAAATCACCTCACTCTGTAGCCACAATTGCATGGCTATGCTAACTCTGCCCAGGACATTAAATCTGAATTTGATTTTCATATTTGGCTGCTATTTCCAGTGTGTGTTTTTAGTCTTTTATCTTTCTTCCTGCTCTTTGACTTTTACCCTCAAACAAGCCATTTGCAATTTGTGGGTTATAAGCTGGTCCACATGTATGTTACAGCATGGTCCAGTGTTGTTATGTTATTGTGGCACTGGGGATTGGACCTGGGGCATCCCCAGCCCTTTTTGAGACTGGGTCTTAATAAATTGCCCTGACTAATCTTCGACCTGAAATCCTTCTGGTTGAACCTCCCAAATGCTGAGATTATAGGCCTGAGCCACCATGCCTACCCAGTGTTACTTACATAGTAATATTAGCATTTGTTGCTTACCTTTGCAGGTATATTTCAACAACATAGAAGTTCTATTTCTATCCTTCACTGGAGCTTCCTGAACAGCTCTCATCTGACCTATGCCTTTCTTAGTTAAGCTGGAGTAGAATTGCAATTAGTATGGGTGAACTGGCTCCACTGTAGTTTACCTAATGGTTGTATCTTGACAACAAAATATGTTAAGTAGGTATGAAGTTTGGGGCAGGCCCAGGTGACCTTTAAAGTGATCTGGAGCTTACTATCAAATGGAATTCTGCTATCTTCTGAAAGAACGAGCTGCCTTGGTTTGGCTGTCTACTAGTTTGGTGGCAACAGAGAACAAGGCTTGGGCATCAGGGCTGACAGATTTCTGTGTTTGCTGGACCTGTGCATATATTGGGCCTATGAACTGTTTTTTTTAGCCTGCTGACCATGCTCTTTAAGCTATTTTGTTGTTACTCAACCTGCTGTTTCTAAAGAGTAGTCTGGAGCCTTCTTTTCCAGAAGAACAAAAGAGAAACTTACAAATAGAAATTTTTTTATTAAAATAATACTTACATAGCATTGATTGGGTTGTAAATGTAATATAGAGTGTAGTAGCTAACCTTCATAAAACTCTGAGATACATACTATTACCCATGTTTTGCAGGTGAGGAAGCTAAGGCAGAGAAATTAGATACTTTTTCCCATGGCTATACCACTAGAGTAGAGCAATAGAGGTTTCTTTTAAATAGTCCAGCTCTGGTATCTGTGCTATTCTTCTTGTCATTGCCTCTGAGTTTCTGCCAGGAGAGAGATGACCAGTGACTGGCACCCTAAGGAGTCCCTTCTTGTGATCCGCTGCTTTTTCATTTGGCACCCTTGCCTCCTAGATGCTTCCAGTCTCTGATGTTACCCAGGGGAGAAAACTGGAATTCTTGGCATTTCTTTCTAAGCCATGCAACCTCATAATTTTAAAGAGGGAGTGATTTGGTAGCCAGTAGATCTGGCTTCATAGTTCCTTGGCTGCAGTGAAAAAATGCAGTAAGAATTGGAACCATCCTAACTTTAGGTTTGTTTGCTTTCTGAGACAGAGTTTTGCTTATTGTACCCTAGGCTGGCCTGGAGCTCCGCGTGCTCCTGCTTCAACTTCTCAAGGGTAGGATTCTAGGCCTGGGGAGCCATGCCCTGCTCTAACCGGAGTTTTAGTCAAGTGAGAGAAGACTGAAATACAGTAAACATGTCAGTTGGTAAAACTAAGAAATAGAGGAAGTAAAGAGAGACTAAGGTGCATTATTTTAGAAATATGGCTAGGGAAGCTGTCTGACACAGGGACATTTGAATAGAAGGAGTATGTGGCCCGCTGGTGGAAAAGTGTTCCAGGCAGAAAGTTCTACGGTAAGAACATGATTATCCTGTTGAAGGAACTGCAAGACCAATAGGCCAGTCAGTGTATCGAAGCAAAATGGGGGTGGGGAGGTAGAAGGACGACAGGCTGAGAGGGAGGAGGACCCACAGAACGTACCTAGAGCCTACATAGGACAAGGGAGAAGCCAGAGGTAAGAAATTAAGGCTGTGTGTCTTTGGCAAGTCAACTTCTGACTTGAGTCTTGATTTTCCTTATCTTAAAGATGGGTTACAAAGTGCTGAAGATATTTGGAGGCCATGGTAAAAAGAATGTTTTTGTTAACAAGACATTTAATTCATTGTAGCCTCTAAGTAGACAACTGAAGATATCTGCTTGTATTTTCTTCTTGATAATTTGGGCAGACTGCAGTGAACTGACTGTTGAAGACTAAGTCCTGTGAGCAAGAACTCTGTTCCTTAGTCATGGGACTATGCTTACGGAGAAAGGAAAAAAGAGCTTTAGAGGAGAATTCGTTTAGCCATTGAAGATGTGTAGCTGAGGGTCTCCTGAGGCTGCGTTGGCACCAAACTTGCTTTTCCAGGGTGCACTTTAGACGCCGCCTCTGCAGCCGGCTTGCCGGCTTGCTCTAGCTTTGCTGCACTCTCCGCCTCCAACTCCCGGCCTGCGCTGGGCGCGGAGCCCGTACGTAGACTCCATTTCCCAGCCTGCTCCCGGGCTCGGCCAGGACGTGCCGGCGCCTATAAGAGCCTGAGCGCTGCGGCCGGAGCCTATTGTTAGCCGGAGCCGGGGCGGTTCTGGTCTTCTGCTGCCTGCGTTGCCGAGCTGCCGGAGCCGCCCGCCCCCCTCCGCCTGCCGGCCGGCTGCCCATTCACCCTTCCTCCCCGCCCTGCCGCCCTGGGAGCTCCCCGACCGTCGCCGCGGGCCCGGGACTCGCTCGCTCCTCCCTCCCTCCCACCCGGGCTAGGGCGGCGGCGGTAGCGGGGGCGGCAGAGACCATCACGGGAGGAGGCAGCTGCGGCGGGGCCGGTAATGGGCCTGGGGGTGCGGGGCGGAGGGTGCCGCCTCGTCCTTTCTCGGGATCTGCCCTCGGGCGGCTGTGGAGGAGTGGTCAAGCCCAGAGCCGTGCGGATGGAGGGGTCAGAAAGAGGGAAGCTCGGACGGGAGCGGTCGGGGGGCGGGGAGCTGGGACGCCGCTGGAAGGATGCGAGTCTGGGAGAGGCGTGGGAGCGAGGGGCAGCGAGGACGCGGCCGGGACTGAAGGGTCAGCTCGAGGGAGACAGATGGGCGGCTTGGAAGCCGGCAGGGTTGCGGCGGAGGACTGAGGCTCAGAGTGGAGTGGAGAATGATGTAGGATGGAGGGAAGCGGAGGAAGGGGAGGGGAAATAAAGGAAAATGTGGGAGGAGTGGTTGGGAATTTGTGAGTAGCTGGCAGGAAGGGATGAGGAAGGCTCGCTGGGGGCTGCAGACGACGGGGATGAGCGGGAAGGGTAGCAGGAATCAGAAATGGGTCGAGAGCTGAAGGGTTCATCAGGCATGTTCATTAAAAGGAACTGATGACTTGACGTGATTCTTCAGCTCTGCTTCCAAATTCCTATTTTTCTAGCGCTGTGTGTGAAAATGAAAGCATTATTTGCCTTGATTGCTAGCTTGTGTCTTTGCACAGGCCCCAAATACGCGCAGCCTCCTGCCATCCATCCCTTCTGATGCAGTGGTCTTGATTCATCATTTTATAAGGGTTTTGAGCGGCAGTGTGACACACAGGCTGTTCTTCAGTATGAAAGGTTAGAAGTTGTCCCCGGGAGACAACACTGTCCTCTTGACCAGCAGTTTTCAGTGGACGGTAAATCCGTGGTTGGTTTACATTTTCCTTCTTTACTGGTTTTCTGTCCTGTAAATCTCCAAAGCCAGATTGTGCCACAGTTTTAAATGATATCTTTGCGAGGTAGTGCAGCACCATGTTCCGGTTCTCCCAAAGAGCTTGTGCGCCCGCTGTGATGATAGTTTAGACATAGGAAAATCAGATTCAAACCTTGAGTTAGTGACTGGGTAGAAACTGGGGAGTGGGTTTGAGAGTTATTTTGTGTGTGAGTGTGTACATACCAGGAATCAAACTGAGGAGTTTACTCTTGCAAGGCAGGTGCAGCACCACTGAGTTACATCTCTGGCCCTAAGGGGACTTTCTTTAAATACCTACGGGAGTTTTCACTGGAGTACTTTTGTAAGCTCATGATCCTGGTGATCATAAGGACACATGGAGCCATGAAATTCATAGTATTTGGGGATCAGTTGTAGTAAAAGGAGAAACAGGGCAAGCCATTGCATGCAGGTTTAGTGTAAGACTTAGCAGCAAGCCTTTCACCTTCTAACCCAAGAATACAGCCTACTATTCAGCCTGGTAGTCCTGATCTTCCTAGGTCCCTTGACTTTTAGTAGAAGATTGGGCTCCACTTAAGTGGAGAGGCTTTGTCCTGTAAAATGTACCTCATCTTAATATTTTAGACTCCTTTAAGAATGAGGCTTTGTCACAAGGAGTAGTGGTGGATGCCTATAAACCCAGCACCTGGGAGGCTGATGCAGGAGGGTCTCTGTGAGTTGAAAGCCAGCCTGGGCTACATAGTTCAAGGGCATCCTGAACATGAGACCCTACCTCAAAAAAGAAAGAAAGACATTATCTAAATTTCAAAAGTTCATTCTGCCTCCATCATATTTTTCCTGGAAAGTCCTCTTTGGTAGCCCCACATAGTCTTCAGTTTTGATTTACTGTTGTGCAGATCTTATGGGCTTCAAAAAATCTAGATCTAGAACCAAAATACATACCATGGTTTTATTTGGTGCTGGCTCAGTGTCTTCTACATTTTGTGAATTTGAACCTCTTCATAGACCTTTGGGAAATGTTTAGTCAGATAACACTTGAGGAAAGACCATAAGGCAAGAAGCTAGAGAATGTCAGATGACCTTTTATTTCCTGGGCATTTAAAAGCTTTTGTAGAGGGATACATTTATTTGTTCAATACCATGTTTTGCTTGGGCTGGTCATCTTGACAGTTAACCATCAGGTATGACCTACATTTCTAGTCTAACCTTGATAATTTCCATATGAGTTTAAGTGCTTGGATTATAATTTATAAGTGTATATCTTGAACACAGGCATTTATCCTCTACTAAAGAATATTTGAGAAAGGTGAGAATAACTACTTTCTAGTTTGGGTGTGAAAGATTAATTTATGAATTAGAAAGTATGGAACCTATTCTAGTTGTTACTGTTGCAAAGAAAGATTTCTCCAGGGCACTAAGGAAGTGAATGGAAGGGTTGTACTTGGTGCTTATGAACACTTTTATCTAGTAAGTCAAGGTCACACCAGAGTTGAGAAAAGGAAGGAGTTGAGATGTAAACCTATATTGGTTGTCAGGACACAGTAGGTGGAATTTTAAAAATTTAAGTAATGGAGCTGATGTCAGAAAGTTAGGCCAACAGATCCCCGGTAAGGCTAAGAAAGCTGGGCAGCAGAGTCTTCCTGAGGATTTTCCAGATTGCTAGCCTCCTTTATAGAGTAGTTTTGTTTAATTTTGCAGTGCTGGGGATTGAACGCAGGGCCTCACACATGTGAAGCAAGTGCTCTATACGCTGAGCTGCTATATCCCCAGCCCTTTAATAAGATAGCTAGATCATAGGTCTTTATCATAATTTACAGATAGATTTTGATTTTCTCATACAGTTTAAGGAAAATATTTTTGTCCTAGGTTTCATATCTTTTTTTTTTCTTCTTTCTTACCTATCTCCATCAGTGTCCAGAAACCTCTAAAAATGGGAAAGATACACCAAATAAAAGAAGAGACTGGAATAAGCAGCTAGAAGTCCTTGGTGCAAATAACCTTTCTCTTGCAAATAAAGTGATTCTCTTGAAAATAACCTTTCTCTTGAAATGATACTCTTGAGGACAACTAGTTAAGTGGAGAATTCTAGCACTAAAGGTGATTTTGGACCAAACCCAAGCCCGTGTGGGATTTAATGAGGAATAGTGAAAGGACATGCACACTTCCGGAACTAAAGGGACACTGAGGAAAGAACAGGAGTGCACATTGCTTCCGGGCCAAGGAAAGGGCTATTTATCTAGTACTAGTGTTAGCTGAAGTTTAGTAAAAACTGAAGGCGCCTAAGTCCTTTCTGGGAAAGCAGATTTTCAGCTCAATATTTCTTTTTTCATTGGTAAGGTATTGAGTAAGTAGAAAGGAAAGATTAAATTCACTATTCACAATAATTCAACATTATTGTGTGTTTTCATTGCAGCCACATAAATACTTAATCACAAGTGTGTCCGTCCACACCCCTGTGCCCACTTATAGAACGAAATGAAAACTTTTAGTTTATAGGTATGTTTAAGCCCAGCTAAAAGCAGAAAGTCCAGAACATGGCCTCAGAGTCTAACCTGAAAAACAGAAATGATTTGGGGGCATACTTTAAAATTTAACTAAAATTGTATCAAACACTTGATTTTTTCCCCCTTCTCTCAGGACAAATTTATTTAAGGAACATGTTTGTCTGGGACATACGATGGTCGAGGTTTCTTAGGTACATCTTGTGACTTGAATGCAGAATTTTTTTTTTTTTTTTTTTTTTTTGCTTTTTGGAGACAGGGTCTCACTTTGTAGTTCAGGCTGGCCCTGAGCTCACTATGGTGCCCAGGCAAGCCGTGCGAACTCAGCAATCCTTCTGTCTCTGCCTCCTGACTGCTGGGATTACAAGCGTGAGCCACCACGTCCAGCACTGTGGTATGCGGTGTTGATTGTTGGTGGGCGTGTCTCCACGCCCAGCATTATATGTGGTTGTGGGGGATCAAACTCAGGTCCTTGCGCTTGGGAGGCTGGCGCCGGAACCACTGAGCTAACCCTCCTGCCCTTGAATGCAGAATTTTGATGTGATGTGGGTAGATTAGGAAATAACTTCTCTAAAGTGCTTACTATGTTTGGATGACTTTGTGCAGCTGGTCTACATTGTTTCGAGGTGGCTCTGTAGCAGGCGTCTCTTGCCACCACAGGGTATATATCCTGGGTAGCTGCTCTGCAGTAATGCAGCCCTGTCAGTCTGGGCAGTGTTGTTATTCCTGCTGCATAATTAGCAACTAGTGAGATCATGGTCTGGGGAGATTCTGGCAGTGCCGAGGCAGAGCGAGGGAGTCTTCCACACCTCATCATGTGTGGCTTCAGCGCTGACAGCCTTTCTCCCAAGCAGATTTGTATTCTTCTGGAATTTAACTCCAAAGTCAGAGAAGGAGAAAGACTTGGTTCCAGGGAATGAACTCTCAGACTCCTTGGTTATGTGACAGCATGTTGAAAACACTGGCTGCCATAGTGATAGAGCCAGAATAAATTGCCTCTTCTTTTGCTATTTGTTTTCCTTGTGGTTTCTTTTCCGAGGGCAGAGATTGTAAAGCTACATTTTCCTTGCACAGAGGATGAGATTGGGAAAGATTCTGGTTTTTTTGTTTGGTGGGGCTGGGGATAAAATTTGGGGCCTTGAACATGCTAAACAAGTTACATCTCCAGCCCCAGAGTCTGGGTTTTGAAGGCAGCACAAATTCTAATTTTGGGTCCTTTCTTTAGTAGCAAATTTGCCCTTTTTAGGAGGCCGGGGAGACATTTTATACTCGTGAAGATCTAGGTCAAGGGTTTTCCTGACTGCTTATGTCCTTCAAAACTGAGAGCCCAGAGCCGTATTTCCCAAAATGTGCTCTGAAGATTATCTGCCTCTTACATACTTTGCAAACCCTGCAGCTTTGTGAAACACTGCAGCCTATGTTTTCTCCCAGTTTTCACCGTGTTCATTAGAACATAGAAAGGCTTGTAAACTGTTTCCACCATGAGCAGTTTTCCTTTTCGTCTTTTTTTTTGGAGAGAGGGAGGGATAGTGCTGACAGTTGAACCCAGAGCCTTCGCACGAAGCTACATCCCCAGACCTTTCTTTTGGTTTTTGATACTGGGTCTGGCTATATTGCCCAGGTTGTACTTAAACTAATATTTCTGCCTCAGCTTCCCAGAGTGCTGAGATGATAGGCCTGTACTGCCTCACCTGGTTTAAAATTTATTTGGAGACAAGGTCTCACTAAATTGCCCAACTTGACCTTGAGCTTGTGACCCCCTGCCTCAGGATCTCGAGTGGGTGGAGTTAATTGGGCACCGCTCTGTATTCAGCCATAAGCAGTTTTCTAGATTATTTAGATACAACACTCCTGTTTCCATGTAAGGACTATTAATACCCACAGAACTAATTGATTAAGACACACACTTTGGGAAATGGCATGCTGTGTTATGATGGGGGGAAAATCACTGGGTCTAGTGTTAGTGTAGGCAAAGCCCAAATCTCCTTTGGGCCCTAGTCCTGGCCAGTGGTCCCTTGCAGAGCTCTCCTGTGTGATGAGAAAAGGGAGCCACTGAATCCAAGGCCTAAACCCCACTGGATTGGAGCCAGAGGCTTTCCCCCCACTGGACAAGGTGCTGCTGCTACTCGATGTTCAGAGTGACAGAGACCAGAAAGGCTGAAAGGAAGTAAAAGTGGGAGAATATTGACTAGAGTCAGTAGAGAGAAATGACCTGACCCTGAGAAGTCAGACATGGTGGTGGGCCGGTGCTCTCTCTGCTGAAATAGAAAGCAAAGTGTACGTCCTGGGGCGCAGGTCCTGCCTTAGGACACCAGTGCTGATCCCTGTCCCCCCCCTCCCCCCCGGGCAGAATCCGGATGCACCTGCCTTGCTGCTGCTGAGCAGGGGCTTTGGGGCCAGCGAGCTCGGCTTCCCAAGGAAACCCTCTGAAACCAATGGATGCGTTCACGGGCTCAGGGCTCAAGAGGAAGTTTGATGATGTGGATGTGGGCTCGTCCGTTTCCAACTCAGACGATGAGATCTCGAGCAGCGACAGTGCTGACAGCTGCGACAGCCTCAACCCTCCTACAACTGCCAGTTTCACACGTGAGTGAGCCCCTCAGTCCCCTGCACCCACACTCCCCGGGTACAGAGTCCCCGCGTGTCTTCCTTCACCCTTGAGAGGACCTCCGTGCTCCCCTAACCTAGACTCAAGCCTGATTTATTCTACTTGATGCTACTTGTCCTGTGGTTTGTGGGTCCCCAGAATGGGTTGCAATAGATTGAAGGAGGAGGAACTCAGGACTGTACCCTTCCCCTAGCAGATTTTCTGGAAGTTGTGGCTGTAGCAGGACTTAAATGGTTAGTGGCTAGATAACCAGGGCATGTCCAGGTTTCTTCTTTATTTCTTATTTTTATGCTTTTTTTTTGGAGACAGGGTCTCTTTATAGTTTAGGTTGACTGTGAGCTCACTATGTAGCCCAGGCAAGCCTCAAACTCAGCAGTCCTCCTGTTTCTGCCTCCTGAGTGCTGGGATTACAGGGATGAGCCACCATGCCCGGCTTTTTTTGAGGCAGGTTCTTTATATGTAGCCCAGGCTGGCCTTGAATTTGGGGCAGTCCCCCTGTTGCAGCCTCTGAATGCTGGGATTATAGGTATGTACCCCCATGCTTGGCAGATTTCTTCATTCATTTTTATTTCATATAGGGTTTCACTATGTAGTCTTGAACTTGATTGGCATCCTTCTTGCTTCAGCTTCCCGAGTGATGGGGTTATAGGACTGTGCCACCATGCCTGCTCTGGATTTTTAAATTGTTTTTGTTTTGGTTTGGCTTTTTGTTGTTATTTTTTGGAGATAGGGTCTTGCTGTGTAGTTCAAGCTAGCTTTGAGCGCACAGGGATCCTCCTGCCTCAGCCTCACGGGTGCTGGTATTACAGGTATATACCACCACACCTGGCTAGATATTTTAATTCTTACAATTTAATTAGTTGTTGTGAAGAACTTCTGATACCTTGGGTCAGGGGTTGTCTGTGGGGCAAATCTGGGCCACTGCCTGATTTTATAAATAAAGTTTTACTGGACACAATCCATTGTCATGCGATGGCATCATAGTGGAGTAGCTCATCAGAAACCTCACGACCTATCCAGCCTGAAATATTTACTACCTGGCCCTCTTGGAAAAAAGTTTGCCATCCCCTGCTTATATATCAGTACCATCAAATAGAATTTTCTGTTAAGATAAAATCAGTTGTATCTGCATTGTCCAATGGTGGCCACTAGCTGTATATGGCTTTTTTTTTTTTTTTTTTTTTTGAGACAGGGTCTCGCTTTGTAGTTCAGGCTGGCCCAGGCAAGCCGCCACGAATTCAGCAATCCTCCTGTCTCTGCCTCCTGAGTGCTGGGATTACAGGCATGAGCCACCATGCCTGGCACTGTGGTATGTGGTATTGATTGCTGGTGGGCATGAGTCACCACGCCCAGCATTGTATGTGGTTACTGGGATCGAACCCAGGACCTTGCACTTGCAAGGCAAGCGCCAGAACCACTGAGCTAAATCTCCGGCCCTGTATATGGCTTTTGAGCTTTGGAATGGTCAGTGCAACTGAGGACCTGATTCTTTTTTTTTTTTTTTTTTTTTTTTTTTTTTTGAGGCAGGGTCTCCCTTTGTACCTCAAGCTGGCCCTGAGCTCACTGTGGAGCCCAGGCTAGCTCGAACTCTTGGCAGTTCTCCTGCCTCTGCCTCCTGAGTGCTGGGATTACAGGTGTGAGCTGCCACGCATTGAGCTGCTGGCATTGTGGTACGTAGTTACTGGGGATTGAACTCCGGACCTTGACTTGCCAGGCAGTTGCTGGAACCACTGAGCAATCCCTGGTCCCTGATTTTTAAAAATGTATTTACTTTTAATTAGCTTAAATTGCCATGTGTGGCTCGTGAAGGTGCAGATTATTGTATCCTGAAAGATCACCTAGCCATTCTCTTTCCATCTGCTGTCTAAAAATAGATTTTGTGGTCATCTGTTCAGTCCTTTTGGAAGCCATGATGTGAGCCAGCTGGGTGTGGTGACGCACGCCTGTGATTGCAGCGCTTGTGAAGCTGAGGCAAGTGGACTGTGAGTTCGAGGACAGCCTGGGCTACGCTGCCTGACACTGTGTATGAATCTCAAAGGGCAGGGGGACACCCCTCCCAACTGTGTATTTATGATTTGAAAATTTTAGACAGTTCTCTGGGTATAGATAGTCCATTCGGGGATGAAAAGTTAAGAGCCAGGATAGATAAAGGCTAAGGTTCCCAAAAAGCCAGTCTCTGGCTTAATAACCTCTGTCTCTCCTCCTTTGTTAGCCACATCCATCCTGAAGCGGCAGAAGCAGCTTCGGAGGAAGAATGTACGCTTTGACCAGGTGACTGTGTACTACTTTGCCCGGCGCCAAGGTTTCACCAGTGTGCCCAGCCAGGGTGGGAGCTCTCTGGGCATGGCCCAGCGCCATAACTCTGTGCGCAGCTACACACTCTGTGAATTTGCCCAAGAGCAAGAAGTGAACCATCGAGAGATTCTTCGTGAGCACCTGAAGGAGGAGAAACTCCATGCAAAGAAAATGAAGGTGCCCAAGGGGTCTGGGATCTTTGCTTCTTTCTACAATATATATTAAGAAAAGGAGAGGGAAGGAGATTTGGCTCAGTGGTTCCAGTGCCTGCTTAGCAAGTGCAAGGTCTCTAGTTCTGTCCCCTGTAACCACTACAATAACACTGAGTGTGGTGACTCACGCCCACCAGCAATCAGTACCACATACCACAGGCTGGGCGTGGTGGCTCACACCTGTAATCCCAGCACTCGGGAGGCAGAAGCAGGAGGATTGCTGTGAGTTTGAGGCTTGCTTGGGCTACATAGTGAGCTCAGGGCCAGCCTGAACTACAAAGGGAGATGCTGTCTCAAGAAATAAAAAAATCAAAATAAAAAAAAGACAAAGTAGGAAGTCATTTAGGCTAATTTTCAGATGGAATCTCACTATGTAGTCCACCCCACCTTGAACTTACTGTGTAGCCCAGGCTGGCCTCAAACTTGCAGTCCTACTGCTTCAGCTTCCTGAATGCTAGAATTACAGGTATGTAGCACCATCTCCTAGATCCTTTGATTTATGATTTGACAATTGTCCTTGGCATGTAGAGAAAACCTTCCAATATGAAGTCTCAGAGTCAGAATCAAATCTCAATCTAAGCCTCCTTTCTTTTTGTGTTAGGAAAAGATATTTATCAGAGATAGAGAAATACCTTCTGAAGAACTCTTCCTCCTCGTTCTTTTGTCCCCCAAAAATTTTTTAAAAAGTTTAGGGGTCAGAGATTTAGCTCTGTGGTTCTGGCGCCTGCCTAGCAAGTGCAGGTTCCTGAGTTCAATCCCCATAACCACATACAACAATTCTGGGCAGGGTGACTCATGCCCACCAGCAATCAGTACCACATACCACAATGCTGGGCATAGTGGTTCATGCCTATAATGCCAGTACTCAGGAGGCAGAGGCAGGAGGATTGCTGTGAGTTTGAGGCTAGCTTGAGCTATATAGTGAGTTCAGAGCTGGTCTGAACTACAAAGCGACATCCTGTTTAAAAAAAATAAAGTTTAAACCATGAATACCTGAGGCCTTTTAGATCTTTCACTTGGAACCCAAAAAAAGCCATTTTTTAGTTTTCTGTCAAATGATTGTCCCAGTTTGGTGTGGTGGGAGAATTTACTCTTTTGCTTGTAATTCCAGCTACTCAGGAGGCTGAAGTAAAAGGATTTTTAGTTCAAGACCCGCTTGGGCAACTTAATGAGACCCTGACTCAAAACCAAATTTTTTTTTTTTTTTTTTTGAGACAGGGTCTCACTTTGTGGTTCAGGCTGGCTCTGAGCTCACTATGTAGCCCAGGCAAGCCTCGAACTCAGCAATCCTCCTGCCCCTGCCTCCTGAGTGCTGGGATTACAGGCGTGAGCCACCACGCCTGGCAGATATTTTTTTTTGAGACAGGGTTTCGCTTTACAGTTCAGGCTGGCCCCAAGCTCACTATGTAGCCCAGGCAAGCCCGAAACTCAGCAATCCTCCTATCTCTGCCTCCGGAGTGCTGGGATTACAGGCGTGAGCCACCATGCCTGGCACTGTGGTATGTGGTATTGATTGCTGGTGGGTGTGAGTCACCACACCCAGCATTGTATGTGGTTACCGGGGATTGAACTCAGGACCTTCTGCTTGTGAGGCAGGCGCCGGATCCACTCAGCCAAATCTCTGGCTCTCAAAATCAAATTCAAAAAGGGCTGGAAATACATTTTAGTAGTAGAATGCTTACCTAGCATATAGAGGGTCCTGGGTTCAATCCCTAGTACTGAAAAAAAAAATTTCCTTTGCTGGAACTCATAGAACAGGTTTGGGAATTTTCACATTTTTTGAAGTGATAGTCTTCTCCGTACAAACATAGCATTATCATGTAATTATTTAGCTTTGTACAATACTATGCCTACTATCTGACAGAATACTAGCTCTTTTAGGTTAGGAGAAAGGGGCTGGAAGCTCCTATCCAGCTCAGATAGCTCTTCAGATGGTTTTTTCTTTTTTTTGAGACAGGCTCTCACTTTGTAGTTCAGGCTGGCCTATACAGGCTGAGCTCACTATATAGCCCAGGCAAGTTTTGAACTTAGCAATCCTCCTGCCTCTGCCTCCTGAGTGCTGGGATTATAGGGGTGAGGCACCATGCCCAGCATTGTAGTGTGTGGTACTGATTGCTGGTGGGTGTGAGTCACCATGCCTGGCATTGTGGTATGTGGTTACTGGGAATCAAACTCAGGACCTTGTGCTTGTGAGGCAGATGCTGGAACTACTCAACTAAATCCCTGGCCCTTCAGATGGTTCTTGACAGCCACCATGTGCTGTTGATCTTAGCACTGTTTGGACTCTTTAAGGCCACAGTTTCTACAAGTCCTCAGAAATTACGCCAGGGCTGGGAGGCAGCGCAGTGGTAGAGCACTGACCTAGCATGCATGAGGCCCTGGGTTTGATCACCCACACTGCACAAAAAAAAATTCGCCTTTGTTTGTGATGAGCTCAGAGCATGCTGACCTATATTAAAAGAAGCCGCTGTGTTATTTCTAGGGTTGAGGGTGATACTCACTAGAATGTGATGGAATAGCAGAACTGATGGCAGGGGGTACAGAAAAACCAGATCTTACTCTTTATCTCTTTGAGAGCTCTTTGCTTCCCTCAGCCTGCTCTGAAAGCCTCCCCGTTTTGCTAACTAGAATGATGTCCAGGCTTCCCCTACTTCAGCGCAGGGAATTCTATCATTGCCCTTGTCACCTTCCTGCTGCTAGAGCAACAACTGAGCAAATAAACAGTCTTCTCATCAGTTCTAGTAGGGGAGAACTCCTGGATCCCAACTGGTGGAGGAATGAGCTGTCAAAACAAGATACCATTCTGTTCTGTCCTCTCCTCCTTGTAGGAATTCTAGGACAAAACCAGACAAACCAAAGACCGATAAAGGATTTCTACTTAGTAGCAGAATATTTAGTGTGCGCCAACCATGATGGCATCTGAACACTTTTGCACGTCAAGAGAAAACCCTTGGAGGTGCTCAGCATCCTCTTTTCTTGGCTAAGTTTCCTCTCTTTCACAGTCTGTGAGGGAGCAGCTGATCCCAAAGATACATGTATTCTGTATACATCATCTGGGGTTTGTTTTCCTTTGGGGCTGTTCTAATCATGTCTTGGAGCTCTGCAGCTTTAGTTACCTATATTTTAAATTACTTTTATTATTTTAATGTTTGCATTAAAACAGTTTTTGCCAGGTGTGGTGGTTCATGCTTTAATCCCAGCACTTGGGAGGTAGAGGTTAGGAGGACTGCTGAGTTTGAGGCTTGCCTGGGCTACACAGTGAGTTCGGGGCCAGCCTGAACTACAAAGAGAGATCCTGCCTCAAAACAAAACAAAATAACAAACAAACAAAAACCCGTTTCCATGTGGAATCCATTCTTATGAATGGTATGAATTAGGAGTCTTAACTTTTCTTTGCCAAATAATATTCAGTTCTCTCAATATCTTTCTTGTTTGGTTTTTGAGAAAGGGACTTGCTGTGTCGTTCAGGCTGGCCTCAAACTCACAGCAATCCTCCTGCCTCAGCACCCAATACCATTTAATGACTAAAAGGTTTCTCACTGATTTGAAATGCGACTTCTATGATATTAAATTCTCTCATCTTAAACACAAGTCTCTTGCATCTCTAATGTCTTTCCTATGAGAGGATAGTGTGTGTGTGGGGGGGTGTTTGGCAGGAGGCCAACCCTGGTGGCACAGACAGGAGCAAGCCCAGGGTCTACAGAACAGCCGCTTGTAGCTGCCTGCCTGTGCAGAAGCCATAGGCTGGGGAACCCCAGCAGCCCCGCATTGGTTCTCATTTCTCACCCCCGCCCCAAGTCCCCCAGGTGTGTGGCCTCCTACGTGGGCCTGTTGCATCACTTCTCTCCCAGGAGTCCCTCCTTTCCCAGCACTGCTCTCTGGGTGTCTGATGAAATAAACCAAACACTCTGGTTCCATCCTGCTGGCAACGTCCAGAGCTCCAGGGACCGTGAGGCCCCATTTTCTTTGCTTGGATTCTGTAGTGAGTTTGCAGAGCTCATTCAGCTGCAGATTGTCTTCGGTCTGTCCTTCCACACACATCCCCTTTCCTGGCTGGCTGTCAGCACAGAAAATCAGGGTTACCGCCCACTGGTGGGTTACTCAGTATGATTTATACCACCCTACATCACACATGGGGCCTTCAAGGCTGAGAAAGAGGACATTTCTCCTAGATCCTGGCTGCAAGTGAGAGATTTCTCTGGCAGCTAAAATAATAATTTGTTCTCAGTAATACAGTGCAGCTTTCTCAGCATGTGCTGATAATTGTTCTCTGTGGGACCTAGATTCATTGACAAAGACCACACTTCAATGTACCCTTCCTCGGGGTAATTTTGGAATCTGTGAGACACAAGTTGCAGAATGTTTTATAAGCTTATCTGTATATCCCAGGAACAGCCAGCCAGTAATATACCTTCTCTACCCTGGGTCAGAATTTAAATGAACCGAAGTTAGGGGAAGTGTCTGGGATTGGAGGGAATGCTTGAGGGAATAGGTTACTTCTAGGATGGAAGATGAGACAAGTTTTTGAGAAAATTGGATCCTTGTATTGATAGGTGATGGCAGAGCCACATAAGATTTCCTGTCTTGGGGGGCTGGAGATTTAGCTCAGTGGTTCTGGTGTCTGCCTAGCAAGCACAAAGTCCTGAGTTCGGTCCTGGTAACCACATACAACAATACCAGTTGTGGTGACTCACGCCCACCAGCAATCAGTACCACACACCACAAATGCCAGGCGTGGTGGTGCACACCTGTAATCCCAGCACTCGGGAGGCAGAGACAGGAGGATTGCTGGGTTCGAGGCTTGCCTGGGCTACACAGTGAGCTCAGGGCCAGCCTGAACTACAAAGTGAGACTCTGTCTCCAAAAAAAAAAAAAGATCCTGCCTTGAAAAAAATTTAAAAAAATTTAAAAACCCTCAGTTTTTCAGCTGGGGATGGTAATGCACACTTGTAATTCCAGCACTGTGGGAGGCTGAGGCAGGAGCTTCACAATTTCAAGCTCAGCCTGGGCAACTTAGTGAGACCCTGTCTCAAAGGAGGTAGGAGACTGAGGCTATGGCCCAGCGCACAGGCCTTGTTTCAGCCCTCGGTGTCCCCAGGATCTCCCTCACGCACACAGAGGCTCCCTCTGTTTTGTAGTTTCCACGTCCTCGAGTTCAGCAGCTGCACCGAGAGTGACTTCTGTGTGGGGCAGCGCAGATCCCCTCAGTGCAGACCTTCAACATAAGCACCACTCACAGGCGGGGTTTGTGTGGCCGCTGTTCCAGGCTGACCTTTCCGTCTTTTGGCAGCTGACCAAGAATGGGACAGTGGAGTCGGTGGAGGCTGATGGCCTGACACTGGATGATGTTTCAGATGAGGATATTGATGTGGAAAATGTGGAGGTGGATGACTACTTCTTCCTGCAGCCTCTGCCCACCAAACGGCGACGGGCCCTGTTGCGGGCTTCTGGGGTCCACCGCATCGATGCTGAAGAAAAGCAAGAACTTCGAGCCATCCGCCTTTCTCGGGAAGAATGTGGTTGTGATTGTCGATTGTATTGTGACCCAGAGGCGTGTGCCTGTAGCCAGGCTGGGATTAAATGTCAGGTGAGTCACAGTTGGCCGAGGTGGTGTAACTGCTCTGGGCCAGGGTGTGTTGTGGGTCCCAGTGAAGAGGGGGTCTGCCCATTCAAGGGATGGGGTCCCGTCTGGAACCGTGGCCCAGCTCCACAGCCCTCGCCCACCAGGAAAGAAAACAAGTACAAGTTTCTTAGGGTGCGGAGGTACCTATATCTTTTTCTTCTTCATACTTCAGAAGTGAAAGGAAGTAGCTGTTAGCAAAGGGAGAAACAGGGCTTTGTACATTTACCATTTAGCAGCTGTTTCTTAAATACTGGGAGATTTCTTGAGATAAAAAGAAGCAGAGAGGGCTAGGGATGTAGCTTAGCAGCACTGCACTGCCTGGCAAGTGCAAAGTCCTTTGATTTCTGGTAACCCCTCCCCCCCAAAAAAGGAAAAGAAGCAGCAGCAGCAGAGAAAGGAGATAGGCCTGTAGATTCGATCTATAAACATTCGATCTATAAATATTCAATCTATAAATATTCGATCTATAAACATTCATAGTACCTATACTCCAGTTTTATAAGAGTCAGATTGGCATTGAGATTCTGTAAGTTAGGATCTGGCCTAGCAGAGCTGAACTCTGGAGTTTTCCTGAGAGAAAGCATCGCTCTGCCTTGTGACAAAGGGCAGTTTAGACATTTTGATAGAAAACGCTAGGATCACCCTAGAGGATGAAATGTATCTGGCACTTGTAACCTGGCCGTATGGATGCCGAGCTCTTACAGTCCACCTTCTCCTTGTCTTCAGGCAAGTAACAGCTACAACAGACTGGGCCACATAGGGCCTTTTGTATTGGCATCCCATAATGAATCAGTCTGGGGTTCTTGGTTTCTCTGGGGCCCCAGGACAGTCTCACAGACCTGAGAACAGTTTTAGAAAGGCTGAACATACATACGTGCTGATTTGCTTCCTTATGTTTCTGACGTTTAATTGTAGTTTTCTGTTTTCGCCCTTCATTTTGGATATGGAGGGGAGATAAGGTAGAAAGCATCTCCTTTCCAGATAGCTCTGGTCTGCAAATTAATCATCTTGATAACCTCTTCAGAACTAAATCAGACTCAAGAACAAATAAAGCAAACAGGGAAATGGCTCCATTGCTTGAGCCGTGATTCCAGCACCTGAGCAAACCACAGTGTCCTTGCTTAGTTTCCCCAGTGTGTTGTTTTGAACTAGCCAGTCTGCCACTCACTGTCCTGCGCCTGTCATTGCAGAAGGCCATAGGCTTGGGCCCAGCCTCTTGATGTCTCACTGACCCAGGTAAGTTCTAAAAGTCCTGAAGCACGCAGATTTCTTCCACGCTGAGAACTGTCAGTGTCCAGAGAGGGTCTTTGGACTGTCTAACTGTGAGGTGCCGGTTGTGTGATTTTTGTCTACTTCTTTCTTAGAAGAGGAAACAAAACCCTAGGGAGAAGTAAATGACTTTCTTGAGGTCACGCCACTAATCAGGGGCTGAGCTGGAATCCAAACGCAAGTGGCTGATAACTACCATCTAGTGCTGGTTAGCTCACGCTGCACGTTACGTTTTGAGTTTGCTTCTCCTGTAAGACCTCAAATCCCAGCTGCCTGTGTCCCAGTTGATGTCTCCGACCGTCTCATCTTGCCTCGACCTCCACTCCCCCCCAGGTGGATCGCATGTCCTTCCCGTGCGGCTGCTCCAGGGATGGCTGCGGGAACATGGCTGGGCGCATTGAGTTCAATCCCATCCGAGTCCGGACTCATTACCTCCACACCATCATGAAGCTGGAGCTGGAGAGCAAGCGGCAGGGGAGCCGCCCGGCTGCCTCAGAGGAGGAGCCCTCGCCCGCCGCCGGCTGCAGCCCAACGGGAGCCCAGGGCGCGGAGACCCAGGACTTCCAGGAGTTCCTTGCCGAGAACGAGACGGCAGTGATGCACCTGCAGAGTGCGGAGGAGCTGGAGCGGCTCCAGGCCGAGGAGGACGCCAGCGGCTCCAGCGCCAGCCTGGACGCGAGCATCGAGAGCCTGGGCGTGTGCATCCTGGAGGAGCCCCTGGCCGTGCCCGAAGAGCTGTGCCCGGGCCTCACCGCCCCCATCCTCATCCAGGCGCAGCTGCCCCCGGGCTCCTCCGTCCTGTGCTTTGCCGAGAACTCGGGCCACCCGGCAGCCTCGACGGGCAACGGCCCCTCCTACTTGAACAGTGGGCCCCTGCTGTACTACCAGGTGGAGCAGAGGTCAGTGCTGGGAGTGAAAGGAGAGCCCGGCACGGAAGACGGCGCAGCCCCTTTCCCCAAGGAGAAGGATCTGAGCGTCTTCTCCCTCCCCGTCCCCCCCCTGGTGGCCTGCAGCCCCTCAGACCCGGCAGGCCTCTGCAAGCCAGAGGCAGGGAAAATGCCCGCTCTAGAGGCGCTGCTGCCGGGAGAGTGTGGCCCCGAGGAGCCCGGCGACGAAGACTTCCACCCCTCTTGGTCCCCTTCCGGCCTCCCCTTCCGCACGGACGGCGACGAGGGGTGTGCACAGGCGGAGGAGAGCTCCCAGCAGAGTGAGGACCGGCCCCCCGAAGAGGCCGCCCTCGAGCTCCCTCTGGCAGTGTGACCGGGGTGGAGACGCTGCCTCTCACCCACTTTCTATTTATTCCCTTATTTTATCTGATGCCACTTCAAGACTGTAGAAGCAGCTGCTGCGCCCATGTTATTTTATTGGGGTCTTGGGGGGGAATGGGTGGGAAAGGATTGTTTGTACAAGTATTTTTTAAAGGGAAACTGTACCAAGGAGACCAGCTCCAGGTTGACCTGGGGGAAGAGTCTTACAGGCGGCCACACGGCGCCCAGTACCAAGCTTTCTGGGCCATCAGAACAAAGAGGCAGGATCTCACAGGAGCTGAGTAATTCAAGCAGCTATCCTTTATGTAGGGACCAGAACACAGGATCTGAACAGCATGGCGAAGCCCTTGCTCTCTCGGGCTCCAGGGAGGCGCAAACTTGTGGGTTTCTGGTTACTGTGATACTCGGTCCTGGTGTATCATTATCATGCAGTTGCAAGATCGCCTGGCAGGATCTAGTGAGGAGGGATAGAAGGGTCTCTGCTTCTCCACACAACCTCCAGGATTTCTAAAGATTACCTGCCTTCCTCTGACCCATTTGGTAAATAAGTTAATATTTGACATGTTTGGTGTTCTCTGACCAGCTCCCCACACTGGGGATTCCTGGTCTGTAACTTGAATTACTGTATTTCTCTCACATGCCCTTGGGTACTAGAGTTTAACTTGTCTGTCTTTTTTTCCTCTATCATTTTTCCTTTCAAGAAACAGAGCTAACTTGGTGGGGGATGTGTTATAAAGAGCCCGAGGCTTCTGCTTGTATCTAACACTGGCACTGTTGGTGGCTTCAGGTGGGGCTCGCCCGTCTCACAGGAACCCATACTGAGCAGCACCTAAGTCTAGAAGAGGCCGCAGGAACAGCCTGCTGTCTGGAGAGATGATTTGTGTCATGTTTGCTTTTTCACGCAGCCCTTCCCCTCTGAGATCTGAGCTTTAAATGGAATGTGAGATGTGGCAGTCTAAGAACACCTATTAGTTTTTATTATTTTTTTTCTGTATCTATCCTCGTGATCCTTCTTGGATATCCAGGGTTAGAATTCTTATACTACTCCAGTTCAACTCCAAGAATTGCATATATTTACTGGACCCCCTTCATCTTGATACCTAGAAATTGAAGCCAAACTAATTCCTTTTTTTTTTTTTTGGGAGACAGGATCTCGTTTTGTAGTTCAGGCTGGCTCTGAGCTCACTATGTAGCCCAGGCAAGCCTCAAACTCAGCAATCCTCCTGTCTCTGCCTCCCGAGTGCTGGGATTACAGGCGTGAGCCACCACGCCTAGCACTCTGGTATGTGGTATTGATTGTTGGTGGGTGTGAGTCTCCACGCCCAGCATTGTATGTGGTTACCGAGGATTGAGGATCGAACTCAGGACCTTGCGCTTGAGAGGCAGGCAGGCGCCGGAACCACTGAGCTAACCCTCCGGGCCACCAAACTAATTCTTTTTTTTTTTTTTTTTTT
>PVIC010018637.1:0-31384 GCA_004025085.1 Thryonomys swinderianus
AACTTTGATTCCTTTGCATCTACTTAAGCTTGTTCTATGGACTAGAATGTGATCTATTTTGGAGAATGATCCATGAGCAGCTGAGAAGAAGGTATATTCTCGCTTTGAAGGGTGAAAAATTCTGTAGGCATCTAATAAGTCTATTTGCTCCAAAGTTTGATTTAGCTCAAGTATTTCCTTATTGATTCTTTGTCCAGTTAATCTGTCAATTTGTGACAATGGAGTATTAAAATCCCCTACTACTATTGTATTCATGGATAGCTGGCTTTTCATGTCCAGTAATGTTTGTTTTATATAGTTGGGTACGTTAGAGTTCGGTGCATAAATATTTATGAGTGTTATTTCTTTCTTCTGGATAGTTTCTTGTACAAGAATATAGTGACCTTCTTTATCTCTTTTAATCAGTTTGGGTTTGAAATCTATTTCATCTGCAAACAAGATAGCCACTCCTGCTTTTTTGCAGTTTCCTGTGGCATGGAGGATTGTTTTCCAACCTTTTATTTTCAGTCTATGGGTTTCCTTCTGAATTAGATGGGTTTCCTGTATGCAGCAGATTGTAGGATCTTGCTTCTTGATCCAATCTGCTAGTCTGTGTCTTTTAATTGGCCCATTGAGGCCATTGACATTAATGGTTATGACTGATATGGACATATTCAGAGCTGCCATGTTTCCCTGTTCTCGGTTCTTTTCTTCTTTGCTTTTCCCCTTTTCTATTTAGTTTCTTCTTTGCCCCAATGAATTCACTCTCCTGGGTCTCGTAGGTGTGGAATTTTCTGTGTTTTTTTCCAAGATGTTCTTTAGGATGTTTTGGAGTGCAGGTTTCATGTTTGTGAAGTTTTTCAGGTGTTCTTTATCATGGAAGTATCTTATTTCCCCGTCTATTCTGAAAGATAGTTTTGCAGGATACAACAGTCTAGGTTGGAGGTTGTTTTCCTGAATGCTTGAAATACTTCCCTCCACGCTCTCCTTGCACTGAGTGTTTGTGTTGAAAAGTCTGCTGTGATCCTAATGGGCTTCCCTTTGTAGGTGATTTTCTTCCTTTCTCTCACTGCTTTCATTATTTCATTCTTTTGTTGTACATCTGGAACCTTGATGATTATGTGTCTAGGTGTAGATATTTTTATGTCATGGTGTTTTGGAGTCTGATAGGCCTCATTTATCTGTATGTCTATATCTTTTCCTGTGAAGTTTTCTGTTGCTATCTCTGACAGTAGCTTTTTTATGTCTTTTACACTGTCTCCTGCTTCCTCAGTGACTCCAGTCAGTCTTATGTTATTTTTCTTTGAGTCATGTAGAAGCTGTTGAATTGATTTCTCATGGTCCCTTGCTCTTTTCCATAGATTATACCTTTCCTGCTCGCTGGCTGCTATGCTGTCCTCTAGGTCTGAAATTCGGTTCTCTGCTTCATTCATCCTGCTGTGCAAGCCTTCATTCTCCTTCATTATTCCCTGGAGCTCTGCTTGAAGCTGTTTAAAAGGTTCCATTGCTTCTGCTAACTTGGATTCTATCATCTCGCTGATCTCTTCTTTAATAATGTCTTTCACTGAGGACAGTATCTCTGTTTTGATCTCAGAGATGAGTTCTGATTTCCATTTTACTAGTTCTGCTTTAGTTACCATCTCCAAGAGTCCTGGTGCTTGAGTTTCAGTTTGCCCTATTTCCCTTTTCTCTGAATTTCCCTGTGGTGGTGATCTTTGTGTCTGGTTTTTTGTGTATTTTCTCATTTCTACTCTTTTGTTGTTTTTAATGCTCTTCTTTGTCTGATGACAGGGCAATGTTTGTTGCAGGTCTCTTTCTATTATCTGGGGCCCTTTGGATGCAGCACTTTCCTGGGGTGTCCTCCTTGAATCTGTAATGACCCTTGAGAGTTCTCACTCCTGACACATCATGGGAGGTATTTGAGCAGAACAATCACATCATATTTGTTATCATAATAGAATAAATGCCAATATCAGTATTAAACACAGTAAATAAGATAAAAAGGTTTGTTAGATTCTATTCTGGAGACTTTGAGCTTATGAGTTACCTCTATGTCTGACTTCTCACTGCACAGCTCCGGGATACTGGGCTGGTGGGCGGCCTTCAATCTGCTAGAAATGGACTGCGTCCTGCAGCCGGGTCTGCGGGCTGCTCCCTCAGTCCGCTGGAAACAAGGCACGGCGGGGCCCGCAGCTGCCGGGTCCGGTCTGCATGCCGCTGCCTTCAGTCCGCCAGAAACAAGCAAGGCTCGGCGGGGCCCGCAGCCGCCCATGTGGAAGCAGTTTATCCCACTTTGATTTCTAGGTAGTGGTCCATTTTATGGCTATGCCACATTTTATGCCTCCATTTAGTAGTTAGTGGGTGTTCAGGTCATTTCTAGCTTTTGATGATTATGAAAAATACTCTTATGAACATTCTCATATGATCTTTTATGTGGTCATATTTTTTCATTTCTCTTAGGTACATATCTAAAAACAGAATTTCCAGGGGTTTTATTTTCAATTTGCAACTACCAACTATTTTTCAAAGTGGATTTATCATTCTACTTTCCCACTAGCAGTTGTGAATTGCTTTCTCCTTATCCACTCATAGGAAAAGTATCCTCTAAATTTTCTATTGTATCAACACCCAGGATTTTTTTTTTTTTTGCTCAAAGAAGTAATCAGGTCCATGTGAATGTTTCAACTATGTTTTCCTGGGTTGAATAGTGCTTTGTTCTCTGTAGTTATCGTAAATTGTCACTCAGGACATTTACATTCAACTTGCACATGTCATTATTTATTTACTTAAAACACTTAGCTATCAGGCTGGCTCCAATAACCATTTAGTTTCTGAAATCTCAAAGGACAGTCATGCAAAGTACTTACACAGACTTCAAGGCGAATAGTAATTTATAGGTCAGAAGATTCACAGGGAACTGAAAATCTCAGACTTTATTCATGAGAATATTTTCTGTTGTGCAACTGTAGTCAAAGAAACTATCGTTAGAATGCTCCACTTTTCCAAAAAGCCCTCTAGATTGTTTTTACACAATAATGAGAATATTTGTCTTTAAAAGTTGCCAAGTAACAAAAAAAAAAAAATGTTTGAGATTCAGAAATCAAGCCCAAGAAACTTAAAGTCAAAGAAGTGCTGTTGTGGTCTTGTAAATACTAAATATACTTATTCCCCTGAGAAAGCCAGTGGTGTCACAGTGGTTGTCTCTAGGGTCATTAGCATAGGAAGTTCAGCAAGGTTCTGAGCGAAGATTTTTGTCACTGTTCAACAGAAACATGAGGGAATTTCTTCATGGATTCTGACTGTGGAATTGGCTTTCCAGTCTACATATGTGCTAAAATCTCACAGAAACACACACATAAACTCAAACAAGATCTGAATGTGGTCTATACCTGAGTCATTTACACCTTTAGTACTTTCCAGGTTTGGGCCTCTATGATGGTTATGTAACGTATTTTCACTGAGGGAAGCTGGGTAAAGTATACATGAAAATATTTTGTACTATTTTTGAAACTTCTTATACATCTGAAACTATTTCACTTCCTGTTTTTTTTTTTAAAACTATTTCAAAATAGAAGACATTTAAAGGGAGGAGGAAAGACGAAGGAAGGAAACACCAGAGATCTCCTAGCAGGAGCGCTGAGAGAAAGCAGCCCTGCTCACCTCACCAACCAGAGGCAAAAGGGAGAAGAGGAAGAGATGAAGACCCCACAATCCTCTTGAAGGGCTCACCCCCCAGTGACCTGAGGACCTCCCATAAGGCCCTACTTCCTATGGCCCCACCACCTCCTAACAGCGCCATCTTGGGAACCAAATCTTCAACATATGGGTGTTTGGGGAACACTCAACATCCACACTATGGCAGTAAGGTCCCTCTTAAGTTTAAGATGAAGGAAAAGAAACCCTGAAAAACCAACATATAAAAGCATCATTTTTTTTTTTTTTTGAGACAGGGTCTCGCTTTTTAGTTCAGGCTGGCCTTCAGCTCACTATGTAGCCCAAGCAAGCCTAGAATTCAGCAATCCTCCTGCCTCTGCCTCCCGAGTGCTGGGATTGGGATTACAGGCATGAGCCACCACGCCCGGCACTGTGGTCTGTGGTATTGATGGCTGGTGGGCATGAGTCACCACGCCCAGCATTGTATGTAGTTACCAGGATCAAACCCAGGGCCTTGTGCTTGAGGCAGGCGCTGGAACCACTGAGCTAAATCTCCAGCCCTATAAAAGCATCTTAAGTTGCAGTGTATGTATGAATGACATTTCCTAGTAGACAAGTTTAGGTCTAAGAAAAGTTAACCTTCTTATATGTGGGTCTGGCTGCTTGTTCTGCACTGTCTCTTGGCCACAGTGGTAACTGGAAGTTCAGGCTACACTGCTTCATGCAAGGACAGGGTGTAAGGGTGAGTAACAGGAAGGCTGGCTGTGATCGAAGCAGATTATACACATCAAAACCTCTTAAATGTGAAACTAGGGGCAGGGTGGGAAGAGGCGATGAAGAGGGAGAAGTGATCAAAGTCTGTTATGCGCATGTGCACACCTGCCACAATGAAACCCAGGAGTCTGTATAACCAAAAAAACAAAAAGAGGGGGAAGGAAGAGGGTTGTCACAGAAGCCCAGGCTGGCTGTTCCAGTGCCCTCGGCGAGGTTACTTCTGCAGCTGAACCAGATGCATTAGACTATCATAGGCAATGAGCACCATTAAGACCATTCCTCAATTCCCTTGCTATGATTTCATACTTACTTTTAATTGTCCTTTGGCCGTCTGTGTAGCGTCTGCATAGCAAGATAATGAACTGATCGGCTGGGTTTTAGTTCACTTGACATTATTTCTTCTTCATAAATTAGTAATTTGGCTCATGTATCAATATCCTGTGGATTTAAGAAGAATGAGTGAATGCTGGAGCAGGCATTCTCAACCTGGACCCCGGGCAGGGGCTACAAGGGGCCTGTTAAGCTCTGAGATTGTACCCAGTGCTCTGTGAGCATGTGTGTAGTGTGTGCGTTAATCAGGAAGAGAAGTCAGCACCTTTCAGCGGATTCTCATAATGCATTTCAAACACACTGGCAAATACAATTTCTGGCTTTATAAAATTGGAGTAACCATAGTAAGATACTATGCTGTACAGTCAATGTCTAACAACACTCTCTCGCTCTTTCCCTCCTTCCCTCTCTGTCTGTCTTATGCTAAATCTAATGCCTTTTGTTAAGATTATTTTAGGGTGGGAGGGTTAGCTCAGTGGTTCTGGCACCTGCCTCGCAAGCGCAAGGTCCTGAGTTCGATCCCTGGTAACCACATACAATGCTGGGCATGGAGACTCATGCCCACCAGCAATGAATACCACATACCACAGTGCCGGGCGTGGTGGCTCATGCCTGTAATCCCAGCACTCGGGAGGCAGAGACAGGAGGATTGCTGAGTTCAAGGCTTGCCTGGGCTACATAGAGAGCTCAGAGCCAGCCTGAACTACAAAGTGAGACCCTGTCTCAAAAAAAAAAAAAAAAAAAAGATTATTTTATAACATTTTAACTGTTCTTTTATTTTCACACAACATACTAGGAATATTCTTCTGTGCTGTTGTCCTTTAATGGTACCTTTTTTTTTGGAGACAGGGTCTTGCTTTGTAGTTCAGGTTGGCCCTGAGCTCACTATGAACCCAGGCTGGCCATGAACTCACAGCAATCCTCCCTCCTCTGCTTCCCAAGGGCTGGGATTACAGGTGCGAGCCGCCATGCCCAGAATTGTGGTATGTGGTACCGGGACTGAACTCAGGACTTTGTGCTTGCTAGGCAAGCATCAGAACCACTGAGCTGAATCACTGGCCCTATGACACCATTTTTAACAATTTTTCAGATTTCAGTTGCTGAAGTGCATCTTATAAGAAACCTTAAAAACAGGGCATAGTGGCATATGCCTATAATCCCAGCTGTCTGAAAAGCTGAGGCAGGAGGATCCCAAGTTTGAGTACAGCTTGGGCTATTTACTTACTTAGTGAGATCATGCTTTAAAATTAAAAAATAAATAAATAAAAATGGCTGGAGAGGTAGCTCAGTGAGAAGGCCTTGAGTTTAATCCCTGATACTATAAAATAAAAAGTAAAAGATTTTAGGCTAGTCTTGAGGCACAGACCCATAATCTCAGCTACCTGAGAGGCCGAGGCAGGAGGATCACAAGGCTGAGGCCATCCTGGACAACTCAATAAGAAATTTCTCAAAATAAAAAATGTAAAATGGTTGGTGTTAAAGTTTTCCGATGTGGATGCCAGCACGGCTGGGCCTCAGGCACTCAGAGGCAGGGCTCGTGAAAGGTGATTGGATCATGGAGTCCTCACAACTACAGCTGCTAGGAAATGGGGTCTGATCATAAGAAGGGTGCTACAGTAGGCACCACCTGGAAGGGTATGTCTCCCTTCCGGCTCCTCCCTTGTCTGCTCTCTGGCTGTAGCTTTTCCTCTGCTATGCCCCTGCAATGCCGCCTCTGCCTGGAAGCCAGCCGACTACTGCACACACTGAAACCCCTAAAAACCCAGGAAAAAAAAAAAAAAACACTCTCCTTCACTAGATTGTAAGTATCAAGTATTTGATCCCAGGAAAGAGGGAAGTGGCTAAGATAAGGGATGCTGAGGATGTAGTTCTTCCCTAGCATGCATGAGGCCCTGAGTTCAATCCTTGATAGCACCAAAAAAATTTTTTTGTTTGTTTGTTTGCAAAACTTTCATGAGACTCTAGCTCTGTACAGGACAATGTGCTAATTGCTTTGTAGGTGATATTTTACTATAAGACTCACAGGAGCTACAGGAAGTAGCTATTATCGTTTCCATCTAACACCAGAGGCAAGAGACACAGAAAAGTTAAAAAACTTGGCAAGGTCACACTGCTCCGAGAATCAGAGCAAAGCTGATAAGCCACACTTGCTGGCCTCCCCTACTCATCTGAGAGCCCTGTAGCTGTCCTTTCAGCTCCACTTGACTGTACCCCTTCCCTGAAACTTCACTTTCACCCATGCCTTTGTCCCCTCCTGGAAGCATCTGCTTCTTCGAATGGACCCTGCCCCCCTCACGGCCGCACCATTAGAGTAGCCTGTCACTCTGGGCTCATCCGGCTTCCATAAAGGACCAGAGAGTAAATACTTTCAGTTTTCTGTGCCATCTGGTCTCTGTCACAACTGCTCAACTCTGCTGCCCACTACAGCGTGAACGTGACCATAGATAATTCAGGAATTAGTGAGCATGGTTGCATTCCAAAAGATTTTTATTTAGGGACATTGAAATTTGAATTTCATGTGGTTTTTACATTATGAAATAATGTTCTTCTTTTGTTTTTTTTTAATCACTTAAAAATAAGTCACTGGCATTCCATGAACCGTACAGAAACAAGCAGCAGGCTGGTTTGATCTATAGACAAAGCCTGCTGTTCCAAATGCATCTTACATGTTTACATTTGCCACCACTGTGTAGAAAAACCATTAACTGAGTGCTCAACAAACACCATATTTGATTAATAGTATTGATGTGTGTGTGTGTGTGTGTGCATATGGTATTACAGATTGAATCCAAGGTCTTCATGCTGAGCTGAACCTGAAGCCCTTTATTTTTTATTTTGGGACAGGATCTCACTAAGTTGCAGAGTTGTTCAAGGTGGGCTGGAAGTTGGTGAGCCTCCCAAAGTGCTGGCATTGCAGCTGTGCACCACCGCACCAGCTACATTGATGCTTCTCACACCTCAGAGCCATAGCCAGTAAGACGTAAGTCCATTTCAAAACATGTCGCATCTTATTTCCTTCATCCTTTTCCTTCCCTAATGAAATCCTGCTTCTTAGTACAGTTCTAACTACAGTAAGTTTTTCAGTTCTTAGGACCAATAAAAACATCCATGAGGGCCAAGGATTTAGCTCAGCAGCACAGCACCTTCCTGGCAAGTGCCAGGTCCTGAGTTTGTTCTCTGGTACCAGAAAAAAGGAAAGGAAAGAAAGAAAGAGAGAGAAAGAAAAGAAAAGAAAGGAAAGGAAGGAAGGAAAGAAAGAAAGAAAGAAAGAAAGAAAGAAAGAAAGAAAGAAAGAAAGAAAGAAAGAAAGAAAGAAAGAAAGAAAGAAAGAAAGGGAAAGGAAGGAAGAAATCCACATGCTTGGCCAGTTTGAAGGTCAAAGCCCACCTTGGCCAGGGACCAAGGAATCCAGCTGATGAAGATTTAAGCTGTCACACACTTGCCGCAAGGCCTGGTTTTCTAGTTCTTTCCTCGTGAATTATGAGATTGTTTATCATAACGGTTTGCTGCATGAGCAATCACTATTGAAACTACAAATCCCAAACCAGGAGAGATGCCATGACTCGATGGGCTAAATTTAGGACCATGGGAACCATACTCTAAACCCAGCTGCCCCTCGCCGTCCCTGGGCCTTCCTTGCCCCATGTGTGAGTGGAGGGTGACCGTGCTGCCCTCCCTGTCCCGATGGGCAGTGCAAGGCCAGGCTGACTGTGAGCAGTGACACGGTCAGCTTCTCCATTGGCTTCAGCTGCACTGGACAAAGCAGTGCTGGTCGTGGTGTCATGAGACAGGAGTGTACTCTGTCCCATTATATTCAGGAATGAAGCTGCTTTGGTTTTTACCTTGTGTCAGGCCCTATTCACAAGCTACAGAATCAAGCTGATATCACTACTAAGTACACACTTAGCAATGCTGTAACACAGGCCACGGGCTTTTCTGTTCCACCATGTCAGTGTGAAACCACTGAAGCCAGAAACTGTAATGACAGCCATCTTTCTGTCTCTTGTCATTGGTCAAATATGGCTCTCCTGAGATAGCACCCGAAAGGGGACAATTCACCTCTGCTTTTCTTTAAGGGTGGCCTGTAACATAGTGATAGAAAAGAGTACTTCTGGCCACCAAATAAAATACACGTTTGGAAAGAGCTGACTGTTCTGCAGGGCTTGACTGTTACTTTGATTTATTTCTAAGATTTTTTTTTCTTTTAAGATTTGTCACTAGAGTTAGTTTCCACCCAGTTTTTCAGATGCCTTAAAATAATCTAGTGTCAAAGACTCTTCCAACAGCTGCTACCTTGCCTGTGTGGGGAGGAGGCTGTTCTCTGAGGGCAAAACACACTTGGTGTGAACAAATGTTTAAAAGTGGCGAAGATGGGAGACAAAGGACCGCGTGATTAACCTTCATTAACGACAGTAAGGAGAAGCTTTTCTACTTAGAAATCCTACACGTTTTTCAGCAGACTGATGATTTACTGCTCCCCCAAAGATAGCTACCTCATACTTGGTGTACAGTATGTGTGGAAAAATAAGTGAACTCGCAGAAGATGTGTTTTCAGACTCCAAGCACATACACAGAGGAGGGAGGCGGCATCTGTCCTTGTAACTGGAGCCTCAGACCCAGGGCTCCAGTACGGCTGCCTCAGAGATGGCAGCTGCCTTCTTCTGCCCCCACACACAGCCTCAGGTGGCAGATGGGGCCAAGAGGCAGCTGTCTACATACTTTGTGACACTTGCTAGGTGCTCACGGTGCCTGGATGAAAGGTGCATAGTGGAATGTTGGCGATCACTAATTATTATTTTAATAATACTGTGGATGGAAGGTTCTTGGCCTTATGCACATGGCTTGTTTGATCTAAGCCGCTCCCAAGCACCAGGGGTTAACAATTTTGCTTGGCTCTTCCTATCAGCTGTGCTTTTTATGCTGCCTCCCCTAAAGTGACCCTGAAGATTAATTAATATATTTTTATGTGCTTTAGTCATGAAGTCATTAATCCACCAACAATTTAAGCCCTTGGTAGGGCAGATCTGGTTGGTGTTACTAACATGCTAGACAGGCTAGAACATTTTTCTTTCTAGCTTCACTGAGGGCCCAGGGTAGAGGTGAAAATGTTTCCCCCAAATTTACATTCGTACTACTTGAAATGTAAATCTATGAATAGTTTTTAATGAACCAAAAAAGGCTTTAGGGCGCGGTGGCTCATGCCTGTAATCCCAGCACTCAGGAGGCAGAGACAGGAGGATTGCTGAGTTCAAGGCTTGCCTGGGCTACATAGTGAGCTGAGGGCCAGCCTGAACTACAAAGCAAGACCCTGTCTCAAAAAAAAAAAAGCCTTCAGTTAGCCTAGTAGTAAAAATGGAAAGGGAGAGAAGAAACATAGCTTGGGGAAAGTCTTAGGTTAGTTTGAATATTTTAACAGTGATTGAGCCCCACTGTGGCCAGAAACAAGATACAAAAACTACCAGGGAGACTGGAGGCTAGGAGGGCACACAGACAGATCGACAGGTGCAATAAAAACCGGCACATGCCATGACACACATAATAGCACAAGTATAAAGGAGAAAAAGACTTTATCTGGAAGTGCACTAGTCAAAATCGGGTAAACATGAGCTCAACCTTGAACCATGAATTCCTCCAGACTCAAACTGCCCACATTTCGGGCAGAACCATGGGAGCCAGCGTGTAGAGGTGTGAAAGAGACCAGCCTAGATGTTGACAGAAAAGAAAACAAAGAGGGCCGGAGGGTTAGCTCAGTGGTTCCTGTGCCTGCTTTATAAGCGCAAGGTCCTGAGTTCGATCCCCCCCCACCCCGTAACCACATACAATGCTGGGCATGGTGACTCACACCCACCAGCAATCAATACCACACACCACAGTGCCGGGCGTGGTGGCCTGTAATCCCAGCGCTCCGGAGGCAGAGACAGGAGGATTGCTGAGTTCCAGGCTTGCCTGAGCTACATAGTGAGCTCAGAGCCAGCCTGAACTACAAAGTGAGACTCTGTCTCAAAAAAAAAAAAAAAAAAAAGTGAAAAAGTAAATAAATCAGCTAATTAATGAATTAATTAAAATATTCAGGACCTGTAGCATCTAATGCCACAGGAAGAGTCAACCACCATGCCGTGCCTCTTGCCTTTAGAAAGTCCTAGCTGGGCGTGTGGCTCATGCCTGTAATCCCAGCACTCGGGAGGCAGAGACAGGAGAATTGCTGAGTTCCAGGCTTGCCTGGGCTACATAGTGAGCTCAGAGCCAGCCTGAACTATAAAGCGAGACCCTGTCTCAAAAAAAAAAAAAAAAAAGACAGGATTCTCAGAAATGCCAAAATCCTGTGATCATATGCTAAGGAGAACCACCAAACTCTCCCAAATCCCATCCAGGGCCTCTCCAAATGCCACTTCATAAAGCCTGTCTCCTGCTGCAGTTTGACTATGGGTCATTTTTCTATTTCTGCCATCACCTTCCCCTACTCCAAATCACTGGACCCATCTGCTTCATTCTTTCTGTAGAAAGAAGACTCATGCATACACATTAAAGTGACTTTTTTTTTTGAGACAAGGTCTCACTTTGTAGTTCAGACTGGCCCTAAGCTCACTATGTAGTCTAGGCAAACCTCAAACTCACAGCAATACTCCTGCCTCTGCCTCCTGAGTTCTGGGATTATAGGCATGAGCCACCCATGCCTGGCACTATGTTGTGTGGTACTGAGTGCTGGTGGGTGTGAGTCACCATGCCTGGCATTTTTGTATGTGGTTACCAGGGATCAAACTCAGGACTTGCACTTGCAAGGCAGATGCCAGAACCACTGAAGTAAATCTCTGGCCTAAAGTGACTTTTTCTTAAACGTTTGATAAAAAAGTTGCCTATATGATGCCCCTTCACTACTAATCCTGTGTCTACTTCCTATAAATGAGGATATTCTTCCATAATAGGATTGTCTTAGTCACATTTCTCATAGCCAGGCCAAAATATCTAACCCTTGAAGTATGTGGATTTAAAGGCAGAAAGTCCAGTGGACCCTTGACTTACAAATTCAATTCATTTTTGAGGCCTGGTTATAACTCACATTGGTCAGTGAAGGCTCAGCCTCCTCTACACACCCTTTCAAGTCTCTCTGCTATACACAGGCAGATGTCAGTGTCCTCAGAAAGACACTGGCCCAGGATCTCTCAGTTAACCCCAGGATCTCTCAGTTAACAACAGGAAAGGTTGTTAGAATGTTCTTTCCAGAAATCTTTAAGGATTAAATCTGTGTCTGAGACCATCTGAAAGCCAGCAATCAGGTCATAACTCAAGACTTTGTTCGTAAGTTAAAACTAAAATTCTCTTCACCACCTAAGATGTTTGATGTCAGACTGGTCACAACTCGAAGGCCCACGTATTTTGGCTCATAGTTCATAAGTCAGTCCTTATTTGGCAGATTTAAACCCAGAACTGTAGACATCTAGATATAAATCATGATGAGAATCATCAATCAACACATTATCAATTAACAAATCAGATAATACATTCCTCAGGCATTCCCTATTTAATAGCTGTTTGACTTACAACTTATTACCTGGGCTTATAACCTTTCTTATTTTTTTGGTACAGTTCTATACATCTTGTTTATAGAACCTCATTGTCTTTTTTGGTATAGCACATCTTGTTTATACAATACCATACTTTTTGCTGATTGTACTGTACAGTATGTGGTTTTGTGTTCTGTTATACAGTACTATATGGCATATAAAAGTTATGCAAATAAAAGCAAAGTCATCGATTTGGAGTTATCTTTGACCATTTCTTTGTTCTGAATATTGTAATGTTCTTAATATATACAGATCCTCATTTAGCAACCATTAGTTCATTTAATGATTTATTCCCAGGGACTGAACTCAGTTGTTCAACTAGGAATATCTGTATTCATCCAACATCACTACAGAGTTCACTGACTCCATATTTCCCCTGTTGGCCCAGTAATATCTTGTACAGATGCAGGCCCTTTAAATAGTTATTATTCCTCTTTAATCTCCTTCATTTTGGAGCAGTTGCTCAGTTTTTCCTTGTCTTCTGTGACCTTGACATTTTCAAAAAGCACGTAGCTATTTTGTAGAATGTCTTGTAATTTGGGCTTATCTGACATTTCTTCATGACTCATCCATTTGTAGCAGCAATTACTCAGAAGTAAGGCTTTGTTCATCTCCCTTCATATCAGGGGGCACATGGTGCCAATCTGTCCTGGTGTTTTCATAATCTTCACAACTGGTAAGGAAGACATCTTATGGGCTTCTCCATTGAGTCACTCCTAAGCTCCTTAAGGCTTCTATAAGACACAGCTTTCCTTGCTACTCCATCTGTTCATTTAATTTTTATCAGTGCAGATTCAAGAATTCCTGTTTTATTCACTGTGTTAGTAACTGTCACAAGCCTGATGGCACATGTCTCTAGTCCTAACTACTAGGCACACTGAGGCAGCAGGATCGCTTGAGCCCAAGAGTTTGAGATCAGCCCTGGAAACATAACAAGACCCCGTCTCAACCACAAAAATACAATAAAATAAAAATCAGTACCATCATTTATTGTAATATTTGGAATCCAAACTTGACCACTGGGAGTCCCTTTAAGGTAGCTCTTGGGTCCTTTTGATATAGCCTTATGATGCTATGAATATTCCCTTATTTTGTAAGTATACAACAAGATGTCCTTGTTCCTTCTTTTATTTTCCCCACTCCAGCCCAAAGTAACTATTTCCTTATACATACAACTGTGTGTGTGTGTGTATAATATGTATGTATATACATTACAGTTATAAAATATTGGTACATGTCAAGAGCCATTCTACATAAATTTTTTGGAAAAAAATCATCTCATAATTAAAGTCTGACTAGAGCTGTCTAAGGCCCAATGTTCCCTTTGTCTGATTACAAATTGAAGCCTCAGTGGGCCTGTGATACTCTGTAGGTGATTCAAGGGCAAGATTAGTCCCCGGAAAATACCCTGTTCTTTAAGAACTGAGTAGTAGTAAAAAAAAAAGAGAAAGGTTGCACCTGGGGGGAAGGACAACTTTATTACCCTGACCTCTCACCCCACCTACTATTGTAAGAATGTGTCTCCTTTGCCTCTCCTCATTTAGATAAACAAGCTCCTCATCAGCACAGGATTACCACCGCTCTCGGTGTGCGGCTTTCTTTCCTTCCTCTGAGATACTTCCCAGCCCCCCCCCCCCACCATGTACTTAGAAATTATGCAAGCCTATTGTCTTTCTTTCTTTGCAGGCAGTCGGAGGAGTGATCGCCCTCTGATAGGCATAGTTACATGATCATGTTTTATAATTCTATATTTGTTCTATGTATACACATGTGGCACACACACACATAAACATCTACATTTATACTATTTCCATACCTCTATCCATGTCTACACAAAGCGATGGGGGCACTCACACTGACCCCTCCCCTCGAGTCCAAGGCAGCAGGTTTATTGCCCTAGGCTTTTCTCTTTCTCTATTTGTGGCTCCCTTCTGACAGACAGTGGGAAACCTGACTCCTGTCGTCCTTGATGTGCTCCTTTGCTGAACCATCCACGAGGTCTTCCAAAAGCTAGTTCCTCGCTGAGGGCCTCCCTCCAAACGAGCAAGTCGCTTCTCCACTGCGAGGGTGGGGGTGGGGCTCTGAGTGACACTGACTTGAACCCGCGAGAAGAAACACTATGGGCGTGAATGCTGTCACTGTCCGGCCCCTGGGAGTCGGCCCACGAGAATCACGAGGTTTGCTTTTCCCGCGGTTGGTTAACAGGGTGGATGTTAATCTCCCCCTCTGCGATGGCAGTGACCCCTTTAAATGTGGAGTTCGTTTTTTTCTTTTTCTTCTTCTCTTCCTCTTCGCTCTTCTCTAGTTCTCTGATGACTCATGGGGCAGTAAAAAGATCAACGGGATCCATTCAAAGATGTGTAGTGCTCCAAGTTTCTCCCACGAAGAGTGCGTTGTAAATATTATACAGCTGTAAAAACCCCAGCGGGGGGCCAGAGCTGGGCCGCTCCGCCCCTCACAGCCGCCGGAGCCCTCCGCTGTTCCGGCCTCACCTCGCTCCCCCGGGGCGGCGGCGGCGGGTTCCCTGGACCGCAGCTGCTGCTCGGCGTCCCCGTGACCCGTTCGCTGCGGCCACTGACCTGCTTCTCACAATGTCCTTACTGTTTTTAAGGGCAGGGGAAATCCTTTACTAAGGCGAAAGCCTCCCAGCTCATCGAGGCGTTTCCTTACAGAATTCTCAAAACCACATACTTGTGTCACACCATGTGAACCAAGGGAAGTTGAAAATCCAGTTTCTGAAATGACTTGCAACTCTCTCCAGATTCACACTGTGAGGGACACTGGACACGAATGAAGTCCTCAGACCTTCGCTCCAGAACCGACTTTGTTTCGGAAGAGCACAGGCCGCTCCCCGGCAACACGAGGCGTCACTGCGCGCAAACTTTATTTACAGCCACGGCTGGAGTGAAGGAGCAGATGGTAAGAAAATCGGATTGAAAGAAGGGACAGATGCGCCCGCCTGGGGAGCTCAGTGAATCTCCCGGCCTCCGGCGCGCACGCGAGGGTGAGGTCTGGCTGCCGCGAAGTCACAGCCCGGTTTGCTGTTGATTTTGTCTTGTTTGGATCTTGTCTCTGAGGGTGCTTAATACATCCCATTACAAGCATTTATCTCATGCCTCCCACGGGGGATGTGCTTTCCCAGGGATTCGTGTGTTCCTTAGCCTTTTATGGAAAGTAGTCTCTTGATCATCCATGTGATTGTGTATCTAAAATTTCGAGACTATCTAAACTGTTAACCCTGCTTGTCTGTAGAGGACACTTCGTCTATGATCTTGGAGATGCTTATGAGGGTGTACGACAAGGAAAAATAAGCACAGACATTTCTGCCTGACACATTTATAAGCGTGTACACATCTCCGCTTTATGCTCATCGTCGCTCTCTAATGCTTTTCCCTATAAAGGCTAAAGAATCTGAAGGGGCTGACCCCATGATGTATAAAATAACCACTATAAATGCAGATACTGAGGCTGCCCCGGCTTATCCCTTTCTCCGAAAGAAAAATGTAAGTTATTCTCCATTTAAAATTTATACTTGATCCCTTGGGAGGGAAAAGGGAAAAGCCGTGCATACTCCACTCCAGTGATGCCACATTCAGCTTCATGTGTTCCGTGATGGATTGCGTGAGGAACGCTTATTGCAAAACGAGCCCGTATAAATTTACAGCAAATCTAGGGCCTTCATATTCACTCTAAATAGTCACTCCCTATATCACACGCCATGACAGTAAGCTCCACCGTGCCTGTGTGCTGACGAGTTGGTACTCCAGGGCAGGATCAGGTTCCCCGAAAGTGACCCCCAAATTCACCCTGAGGGACGGGTGGAATTATTGAAATAAAATTGCTGTATATCCTAAAAAAAAAAGATAGGTCCTTACGAAATGGCCATGAGTTTAAAAATCAAAGCATCGTACGGATTGACTGCACAGTACAACTAGAAGGGACAGGGTTAGAACTAGTACAGTTCACATCCTCACCTCTGGTCTGGGTCAGGCCCTTGCTCAGAGAGGGTTTTTGTTTTTGGTGGTACCAGGGTTTGAACTCTGGCCCATGTGCTTCCAAGGTAGGTGCGGTACTACTTGAGCTAAATCCCAGCTCAGAGAGGTTCTGTCTTACGAGGCACAGGTAGGCCCATCCCAGGCAGCTTCGGCGTCCTGCCCAGTTGTTGTTTAGAAAGACTGTGCTGAGATCAGAAGCCTGTAGCTTGCTGGTGCCCCCAAATGTCACAGCGCTTGGGTTCCGGTTCACATCTGTGTGGCTTCCTTTCCCTGACAACAGAGACAGAGAAGATCCCTCCACCCAGACCCTGCAGCACGGAGGCCTGAGTGGCGATTTACCCCCTTCTGTGGAGTCACAGTCTTTGACCTCACGCCGCCCCTGAGTCTGTAACCTCCCGGTTCTCTGCCTCCAGTGCACTGTGGTTAACCAAGTCAAGGAAAAGGCCCTACTGAGAAATCCCCAGAAGCCTGCAGGATGGCGTCACTGCTCACATACACAGGACACCTGGTACACTTTGGGGATTTAGGGCTGGCGAGGGAAGGTCAAGGCAGGCACCAGAGTCAACACCATGACTCAGCCCATCGGGTATCTTTAATTTGCTTTTGCCCTTCGGAGCTCACACTGGTCTCAGGCACGTCACAGTTCTTGAATCTTATATTCCAGAAACTGTTAACCGGTAGTTTTAAACAGTAACAGCCACTAGGTAGGAGGTACCTTATAGGCTTCCTTTAGCGATGCCTTTGCTTGACTCGGATATCTCTGCCATTCTGTGGATCCAAACCTCTGTTTGCGTAAGAATCACTTGGGATGCTTTAGAAAAAAAAAAAATTAAACTCCGGGTGTACTTGGCTCAGTAGTACCCCGCGTGTGCAGGCCCTGTCTGGGTTTGATACCCGGTACCGTGGTTTCCAGCATCTCCCTCGCCTCTACCACTTGCCTTTTCACTTTACACTTGCTTTAATTATTAGCTGTAAGCTACTTTCAGATCTATATAGCTATTTCCCTCACCTCTCTCTTGAACGCTAGGTTTGCATTTCTATCCCTAGCAGATACTTCTCCTTTGACATCCTGTAGAGTAGTAGATACTTTCAACATCCTTTCAAAACATAATTGTAAAAAGTTATTTCCTCCCACGATGTTTTGACATTAAACACCCTCTTTGAGGTCCTCTTACATAATAAAAGGCCAGTGTTGGTTAAAGGACAGAACCCATTCAAGGAAAAGAAAAAGTTAACTTTCATGTACATCTTTAAATATCCCTTGTGGATGACATAAATATTCCCTCTGTGATCTATGAGTCCAGACAAGAAAGTAGTTTACGTCTACCATCCCTAAATGCTCAGATTCGTGTCATCTCCTTTGCTGGAGCTGTATGTAGATATTAAAATTATCTATTGTCAGCTAACGAGTGTTTGCCCTATCCCTAGACGACTGAGAAGCTCTACACTAGGAGCAATGTCTGAAAAGTTTGGATAGTTACTATGTGTTGTTTTGTTTGTTTGTTGTTTGTTTATTTGTTTGGTGCTCACGATGAGACCCAGGCTGGAGCACAGACAAGTAAAGAGCTCTCCCTCAGCTCAGCCTGGACTGGTTGTCAAATCAGGTGGGGATCGGCCAGGGATTTAGCTCAAGTGGTACTGTACCTACTTTGAAATTGAAAGCACAAGGGCTTGAGTTTGATCCCCTGTACTGCAAAAAAAAGAAAAAGAAAATAAGTTAAATCAGGTGGTGAGGATTCCTACTTGGGAGCCTGAGTTATATTCCCCTGAGAACTCAAATATGTAGTTGTCAGGTTCCTTCCTTGTTAGGAACAGAAACTCACTCAGCTATGCCCGCTGTCGGGGTCTGTTTGTAGGACTACCATGAAAAAGCAGGAAAATGGGGAGAGGGTCCAACGAGAAGTTGACATCTTTGGCACACAGCATTGGCTCCAGTGGAAAAAAGAAAAGGCACTCGCTGAGTACTGCCTGTGTTTATGAATTTCCTCTTCACAGCAATGGTATCATTACAGGGCATCCTTGAGTTACAACCGACCTGACACACAACAAGAATTTTAGTTTTTGTTTTTGAACCAAGGCTTGAGTTACAATCTGAATGCTGGCCACTCGTGATTCTAGTTGGTCTCAGATACAGATTTAATCCTTAAAGAGCTCTGGAAGGAACATGACAACATCCTTTCCTGTGTGGGGTTAACTGAGAGATCCCGGGCCAGTGTCTCTCTGAGGACACTGAGATCTGCTATGTACAGGAGAGAGACTTGGAAGGGTGTGTAAAGGAACCTGAGCCTTCAATGACCAACTTGAGTTACACCAGCCCTCAAGAATGAATTGAATTCGTAAGGGTCCACTGTATACCTGCTTTGCATGTGGGAAAACTGAAGTACAGAGTGGTAAAGAAACATGTCTCCCAGTCTAGCTCCTGTATGATGAAGGAGCATCAGTGATTTGTTTTCTGAGATAAGGTCCCTTTGTATAGTCCATGCTGGTCTTGATTTTGCAGTCCTACTGCCTCAGCCTCCTGAGTGCTGGGATCACAGGTGTGTACTACCATGGGCAGCAAGCTTTAATGGTTGTCCCCAGAAACAGCCTGTTTGGGATGCTCCTGTGGTAGTAACTGTCATTCCCTGATTGGCTTCTGTTCTTGCTACTGCTCCCTGATTCCATATTTTCTCCCTGAATGGTTTTAGTCACTTCCCCAACAGAGGCGTTTTGAATGTGGACTCTAAGGTGGTGTTGAGAAGGGTGCAAGTAGTCCTTGTGGTAGTTAATTTTCTATGTCAATTTTACTGAGACCTAGGAATGCCCAAAATCCTGGTGCCACATGATCTCTGGCTGCCTTGGTGAGGGTTTCAGAAATGGCTTGCATTTAAATTGTCAGACTGAATAAAGAAGACCTGCCCTCGCTTGCACAGGTGGACACCAAGGGCCTGAGCAGAACAGAAGCACAGGAAGCGTGAATTTGCTTCCTCTTCTTAAGCTCAGGACACTTATGTCTTGCCCAATGTCAGCACTGCAGGTTCTCAAGCTTTCAGACATGGACAGGGACTTACAGTACTGGCTCTTGGGTTCTCAGAATTGGACTGGAACCATGTGCTGGCTCTCTGGGTTCACCAGCTAATAGCTGATTGTGGGGCTTTTCAGTTTCTTCTTTAACATTAGCCAATCCCTCATATCCTGTGCGTGTGTGTGTGTGTAGATATTGTTGGTTCAAGTGTCTCTGGACAACCCTGACCATTGTATTCTAGACATACCTTTGATGGGGTATGTAGAAACTATGGCATCACTGCAGCTAATAGAAAGAGAGACTTCAGCAGGGCATGGTAACGCACACCTACAGTCCCAGCACTCTGGAAGGCTGAGGTAGAAGTATTGAATGTTGTAGCCCAGTCTGGGCAAGTTAATGACTTAGCGAGATGCTGTCTCAATCAACTAAAGGACTGGGAATGTATCTCAGTGAAAAGGCCCTGGGTTCTAGCCCCAATATTACAAAAACAAACAAACAAATAAACAAGAAAAAACGACATCACCACAGCATGACAAACAGAAGAGAAACCAGCCAGAGAAGAGCAAAGAATCAGATGCAAATATTCTTGTGTACCCATCATTTCAGAAGACAAGAATAATACTCCAAAGGCACTTCTGAACCTGTAGGGGAGAAATTGGAAGGGGCTGGTGATTGGGAATAAGAGAATCAAAGAATGTTGGTTTATTTTTTTTTTAGACTGGTAATAAAAATTGTATAATTTGGGCCAGAGATGTAACTCATTGGTTTCGGTGCCTGCCTAGCAAGGGCAAGGCCCTGGTTTGATACCAGTAACCACATACAACAATACTGGGCGTGGTGACTCACGCCTACCAGCATTCAATACCACATACCACAATGCCAGGTGTGGCAGCTCCCAGCACTCGGGAGAGGCAGGAGGATTGCTGAGTTCAAGGCTTGCCTCGGCTGTATAGTGAGCTCAGAACCAGCCTGAACTACAAAGTGAGACCCTGTCTCAAAAAAAAAAAAAAGTTATTTTTCCTATTTATTCTCCTTTTTCTTTCTAGGCTGATATGTTTAGGTAAACATAATTAAGTATTTGTAGCTCTTGTAAAATATAACCCTATGGCACACTCTCATGACTATTATGTGCTAATTTGGCTTAAAACCTTTCCCTTCCTTTTTTTTTTTTGAGACAGGGTTTCACTTAGTATGTGTGATCAAACTAAGGACCGTGCGTGGCCTTGCCAGGTAGACGCCAGAACCATTGAGCTAAATCACCAAGCCCATCCTTTCCCTTAACACCAAGGTTAAGCCCCAAATGAACACTACATCCCCAAAAAACATGCCCTGTGAACTTGCAGTTCTACTGAGACCCTACTGGGTACCAGGCACTATTTTAGGCCCTGTAAACATAATGTTCAATAATAGTGACAAGGTCCCTGTTGTCATGTTTGGGTTGAAACTTGTCACAAGTGGGAAAAAGCCTTGGGGAGCAGTTGAGGCCTGTTGTCCCCTAAGATAGGAGTGCCCTTCCCCAGCTGGATGACAACCAGTCAGCCTCTGCCCCAGTTTTCCACTGATAGTCCATTTTAACCCAGTCAGTCCTAACTTAGAAAGCTCTTCCCTAAACACCATCAAGATCTATTTTCCTGCTATGTCTGTTAGCCTTGGCTTCATCCTCTGGAACCAGATAAATGGGTGACATTTTCTTTAATCTGACACCCCTTCAGACATTGGTCAGTCTATGCACTATCATCCTCATCCTGACTCCTCATTTCTCTGCCAACTTCTTCTTTCCCCACCACGCCCAAGTCAGATCAAGGCCCTTCCTTCCCTTTTCTGTCCCCAGCTCTTACTTGAGCTTCTTCCAGGCTCAGAGTTTCCACTTGGGGGCTACTTTCACTTAGACTTTATTTCTTTTTCAGTAGTCTCCTTCTTTTTTTTTTTTTTTTTTTTTTTTGACAGGGTTTCGCTTTGTAGTTCAGGCTGGCACTCAGCTCACTATGTAGCCCAGGCAAGCCTGGAACTCAGCAATCCTCCTGCCTCTGCCTCCCGAATGCTGGGGTTACAGGCGTGAGCCACCATGCCCTGCACTGTGGTACGTGGTGTTGATGGCTGTTGGGTGTGAGTCACCATTGTATGTGGTTACTGGGATCAAACTCAAGGCCTTGCACTTGCAAGGCAGGCACTGGAAACACTGAGCTAGATCTCCAGCCCAGTAGTCTCCTTCTTTTCTCCCGCTGCAGCTTAGTACCCTGTTCTAAACCTGGAGTTTCACTCTGTTTATAGAGCTTATTTATTGCACCCCTGACAAAACAGCATCAGACAGATCATACTAAGTGGTAGTTGCAAGGCTGTGTCAACTCTGCTTTTCCTTTTGGGATTTGTCTTGTCTTGACTGAGTCTGTTATTTCTTTAAATCTAAATTACCAACATGCAAAATTATTTAAGAAACTGGGGCAGGGTATCTATATATGGTAATTCTCTTGATTATAAAAATAAAATAAAGTATATTTACCACCAAAACCTTCTACAGAGAAATATAAGCCAAAATATGAATAAAAAGATGAATGGATAGATGTCTTCTTATCCACAAGTTTTAGAATCCGTGTTGGCCATTTTTAGGTTATTCTAATTCATACCAAATAAATAAGTAAACAGTTATTTTTCAAAATCAAAGTAAGTTTCAGTCATTACTATTGCTAGTTTATTAATATTAAATAAATATATAATTCCATCACACTGTGCAACATAATTAGCAAGAATTTATGTTGTTGAATACATGACCTAGTTTCTTAAAGACATCTGTTTTCTAAAAGGATTTTTTTTAAACAGAGATTAAAAGGCACTACTCAAGTAGGATTGTCAGATAAAATACATGACCCCAGTTTCAATTTGAATTTCAGATAAGCAGTGAATAATTTTTTGCGTGTCTCATCCAATGCCTGAGGCATACTTATACTAAAAAAATCATCTACTGTTTATCTGAAATTCAAATTGATTTTGGCATTTCATATTTGGCTTTTCATTTGCCTTTCTTTCTTCCTTCGTTATTTTTTCTCCTTTTTTCTTTCCCTCCATTTCTTCTTTTCTCTTTTTTTCCTACTCAACATCTGTGAAATTTGATATCCTTTCATCCAAGACCTAGGCTTTAGTAATTTATCCCTATTTCCACCTTTCCATTGCTAATCTCTTTTATCCTCATTCTCCACCTCAATTATTTTTCTTTTTTTCAGAAAAGAGGACTCAGATTTCAGTTCTCTGTAGCATGAATAGTCTCCCCAGTGTGTTCAGTCTCCCTGGCCTAACCAACGGCTTCCTTCCTATTCCAAATTGTTTTCAGATTTTTGTCTCTTCTGACAATATACGACAGGTGTGTAGCCTTTGTGGATTTCTATTGTGGGATTAAAAAATGTGTGGAGGATAAGTTTATCCTGCCCGGGAAATCTGCTTTAGCAACCTCTGAACTGATGACTCATAGTTCAACAGCTGCAAACAGGTGGAACAAGTCTGTACTAACCATGCAAATTGCAGTGTCAGTCTGGGTGGAGATGGGGTCAGTGAGACAATTCCTTGTCAACAGAAAGCAGTGTAGTGAATATTATCACTGCGATCTAAAGGTTCTGTATTTAACCCATTCCTTTCTTTTTCTCACCTGAGAAAGATTTGTTTCCTTTTTTAAAATAATACCACTATAACTCAATCTCTCTTTCACCCCATAAGCTTTTGAAATAATCTATGAAGATAAGAGAATTGATTGGCTTCTCTGAGAACACACATGCAATACCTCAAAAGGCTTCACATTTTCTAACCCAAGAAGTTCAGACCTGAGATGTGCCTGGGATCACCTGCCCTCAAGCATCAAGACAAATAACTCCCTGGAGTCACTGGTGCAGTGTGCTGGCCCTGCCTTGATTTCTTTCCCTGACCTCTGTGTGTGTGGTTACAGAAAAGAAGCCCCAGGCTTGATGTGTCATGGGCAAGTGGTCTCTCTGAGAGCTGCGGCGCCAGCTGCTATTTCATTACTGTTTATAGATCACAGTGGGCAGATCGTAAATAGAGGAAAGAAGGCGCAGTATTCGTGTTAAGAGCAGACTGTGGCAGTGTCTACGGTGCAAGGCTTTCGGTTGCTAGGTAATTATCGTCAACATACTAGACAATGCATATTGGCTCGGTGTGCAATGATATGTTTTGCGTCTGTGTAAATGATAAACTATGCAGTAAATTGTGACCTGTGTTTAATGAAATATTACTAAGTCTGTGGGACTGAAGAATTTCATAAAGAAGGAGATTAAAAATGTCAAAAAATTAATAGAACAAATATGAAGATATTGCTGAGTTTCAAAGAGCAAATTCAAGATCCGGTGAAACTCTGGTTCTCAAAATTTCATATACATAAAAGTGGCTCAGAGATTTTTCTAAGTATAGACTACTTTCATGTCCCATTCTCAGATTCTGTTTTAGCAGCTGTGTAGCATTGTGCATAAGAACCCAGGTTCAGGTGTCAGACTGTTTGCCACTATACTACCTCTAGAGCTCCCTAAAGTCTCAGTTTCCTCTTCTGTAGAATGGGGATAATAGTGCCTATTTTATGGGGTTATTGTGAAAACTATGAGTCACCATTTGTACAGACTTAGATAATTCACATACGTCAGCAATTTTGTTGTTGTTGTTGAGACAGGGTCTCGCTTTGTAGTTCAGGCTGGCCCTGCGCTCACTATGGAGCCCAGGCAAGGCTCGGACTCAGCAATCCTCCTGCCTCTGCCTCCCGAGTGCTGGGATGACAGGCATGAGCCACCATGCCTGGCATTGTGGTAGGTGGTACATACAGATTGCTGGTGAGCATGAGTCACCATGCCTGGTATTGTTGTATGTGGTTACCTGGGATCGAACCAGGGACCTTGTGCTTGCTAGGCAGGCACTGTAACCACTGAGCTAAATCTCTGGCCCATGTTAGCAATTTTTTAAAAGCAACATTGCAGGTGACTGAGATGCTGGCAATCCTTGGCTCATGCTTCCCCCAAGCCCTGGCACTAGGGATGGAACTCAGGGCCTTGGGCTGCACTACCACTGAGCCACGTCTCCAGCATGGACCAGGCGTCAATGAAACTGTAGTGTAGACTCTGCTGGGCTGTACATAAATCATTTAATTTTTCTCCATGTCTGTTTACTGCCAGTAAAGCCAGACTGAGAGTTCTGATCTAACTCATGGATCCAGTCCTTGAAAAAGGAGGTAGCCGCATCTTCCTCAAGAACCTGACAGTGTACTGTGAGAAAAACAACAAAACTAGAGCACTGAGTTCATGGTAAACAACAGCCTTGCCGGGACTGTTCCCTCCAAGAAAGCGCTTCGCATCTCTACTGCTGCCCTTGTGGAGAAATGGGAGCGGTTACATGAAGACCGCAGTCCCGGTCATCATGACAAGCCTGGAGCACAGGTGGTAACACACAGTGCCAGGGATGTGTGCGACAGTGGAGCAACGGCCACAAGTCCAGAGTCTCCCTTCCAGCTCATCCTCTAATGGCTGGTGGGCACCAGGGCACCAGCCTCCTTTCTTCTCAATTTACCTTCTCTTCCTGGGTGATTTCATCCAGTCCTTTGGCTGTAAATGGATTCCTAGTCCACAGCCCGACCTCTCATCTCCAGACTTGTACAGCGCACACTGTCGACTCTTCTATTCATGGGTGTCTGTAGGGTTCTTCTATTCGGCGTTTCCAGATCCAGCAACCCAACTGCCACGCAAACCCGCATTCATTTCCTTCCCCGAATATTTCCTACCAGGAAATGGTACCATCATCTAAGCATGTCCGCAAACTTGGTTTTGTGAAGCTCCTCCTGATTCTACTCTTCCTCAAAGTTTTCAAGCTCTCCCTTCTGCTTCCTCTCCATCCTTCCACACCTACTCCTACAGTCTGTCCCACATTAGTCTCATTGCTTTCTACAGCACCTTCATCGTTTTAGAATATTCCTTCCAGAGGGACTTAGCATTATCTTTACCTAGAGCCTTCTTCTCTTGGTTTGGTTCACTGCTGATTTCTTCTCATCACATAAGTCTCTGTTCAAGTGACAAATGCTTTCCTCTTAGAAGAAATGTACTCCCATTGTTACACTCTAGCCTTTACCCGCCTTTTAATTTTGTTATTTTTATCCTCATAGCATATTCTGCAACCTGAGGTGTAGTGCTTGTTTATGAACTAAAGTTATACTAATTCCTTGTAGACTGGCTTCCAATCACACTGGATTAAAATTTCCAAGAGGATGAAGACTGTTTTACTCACCATGGTACCCTGAGTACCTGAATAGTGACCAACTCATAGCGGGTCCTGGGTAAACACTCATTGCAAGAATGAATAAATCAGCCAGGTGCATGACACACACCTGTAATTCCAACACTCAGAGGACCAAGACAGGTGAATTGCAAATTTGAGGCCAGCTTGATCCATATAGTAAAACCTTTTCTCAAAAAATAGAATGAATAGAGGGCCGGAGATTTAGCTCAGTGGTTCCGGTGCCTGCCTCACAAGCTCAAGGCCCTGAGTTTGATCCCGGTAACGACATAAAATGCTGGGCATGGTGACTCACGCCCACCAGCCATCAATACCACATACCACAGTGCAAGGCATGGTGACTCACACCTGTCATCCCAGCACTTGGGAGGCAGAGGCAGGAGGATGGCTGGGTTCGAGGCTTGCCTGGGCTACATAGTGAGCTCAGGGCTAGCCTGAACTACAAAATGAGACCCTGCCTCACACACACACAAAAAAGAATGAATAAATACTAACTATTAATAATAAAGGGACTTGGGAAGCCAGAAGAATAATGTTCATTAGCACTTGAATAGGGATAAAAAGATCTATTTGGGCTATAAAGAACTGAGAAGATTTGGATGGGGAAAAAAAGAAAAAAGAATCAGCAAGTGGGGAAATAACAGTAAAAGTACAACTAGGACCACAGCAATTTGTGCAACCATTTCTGGTCTAGGAGAGAGTACATGATAGATGCAAAAAGAAAGAGATTGAACAGGTTGGAAAGGGGCAGATCAGAGCAAATGTGAATGTATCACATAGAAGAGGTTTTTGCTGGGGACCTGACTTTTCTCAGTGGGTAGCAAGGTGCCAATGATGTACATGCTGTCATATAGTGACGGGAGCTGGAAATAATTGCCACCAATTCAATACTCGGGCAAAGCTGAGGGAAAAGATAAAGGGCTCTACAATTAGATTTCCCCACAGCCCCACAGAAATCCCCTTGGATCTTGGGCTGTGTCTCAGAAACTAGAGGTCACAACAGAAGCTGAGAAAGGGCCACCCAGGAGGACCTCACGTGACTCAGTGGTTGAGGAGTAACTGTTGTTAAAGAATCCAGTAATTGTTGGTTTTCTTCTGAAGGCACAGAAATGGGGGCTTCCTGAAAGCACACTAGAGGTGTTGCTTGGAAAATGGTACGGTTTTAATCACTGAAAAATGATCACAATAGAATTTCAAATGAACCCTCCTGGTTTTGTTATAGCTGCCTTCAAAACACTGGCTCCGGAAGTGGAATGTTTTGTTATGATTCAAAGTAATATGCCACAACCTTGCTCTAAAGATACAAACATGACCTTCTGAGAAATCCTATTTATCCCAGATGTGGACTTGTTTCAGTGGGACAGGACTGATTTACCATGAGAAAAAATCTGGTAGTGTTCCAGATAAATATAGTAACCCCCATTTTTTTCTGTGAAGATCAAGGGACTAATTGGAGGATAAACCTGTTATGGCTACCTGACTCCCACCTCCCCTCAAAGATGAGAAAGACCTTTCATTTCACAGCACCACAGCCACACCTTCAAGAGGACTTATTCCCATAAGGTCACATTATTCCCATACCTATAACTGAATTATATACTGCACGTTTGAAAAAACTTCACCCACTGTGCTTCCTGTGTCCTACATCACACCATTGCTACGGACGGTGGGAACCGTGAGCTCACACTCCCTTATTACTCTCTTTCTCATTTTCTGATGGGTGAGGAGGGGCAATTGCATCTAGTGGATGTTACAGCACGAAGTACCCGCCTCTCTGCTTGGTACTTTCCATATTTTTGCTCAGTGAGTCCTCACATGTGAGATAGATAAGATCACACTCATGTTACATATAAAAAAATAAGCCCCACAAGGCATTTGTCTCCCACAGGCTGTTTATTCCAAATAAGAAGTATGTTGCCTCCAGGAGCTCTCATTTCTGAGCTTTAAACCTCTGCCATAACAATAGTTCTCCCTAATCACTTAGAAGTAGAATCCTTTGTATCAAAATTACTAAACAGGGCCGGAGATTTAGCTCAGTGGTTTGGGCGTCTGCCTAGCAAGCTCAAGGTCCCTGGTTTGATCCTGGTAACCATATAAAACAATACCTGGTTTGGTGACTCGTCCACCAGCAATCAGTACCACATAGCACAATGCTGGGTGTGGTGGCTCACGCCTATAATCCCAACACTCAGGAGGCAGAGACAGGAGGATTTCTGAGTTCAAGGTTTGCCTGGGCTACATAGTGAGCTCAGGGCCAGCCTGAATGACAAAGTGAGACCCTGTCTCAAGGAAAGGAAGGAAGAAAGAAAGGAAGGAAGAAAGGAAGGAAGGGAGGGAAAGAATGAAAAGAGAGAAAGGAAGGAAGGAGAAAGGAAGGAAAAGGAAGAAAGGAAGGAAGGAGAAAGGAAGGAAAAGGAAGAAAAAGAAAGAAAGAAAGAAAGAAAGAAAGAAAGAAAGAAAGAAAGAAAGAAAGAAAGAAAGAAAGAAAGAAAGAAAGAAAGAGCAAGCAAAAGAAAAGGAAGGAAGGAAAAAAATCACCATACAAAGGTGCATCCTGTCATCTCAGCCCTCTGGTAGGCTGAGGCAGGACGATCACAAGATTAAGCCCACCTGCACAATTTAGCAAGCTCCTGTCTTGAAATAAAAAATAAAAAGGACTAAGGATGTTAGCTCAGTGTGAAGGCTCTGGGTTCAATCCCCAGTACCCCCCCCCCCCAACAGACACAAAAACTGCTTAGTACTGACCAGCTCTTAGCTTATTTCAAGCAAATGCTGAGGAAACAGAAGAACATACAAGGAACAAAGTGAAATTTGTAATTCTCTCCAGGTAGGTTACAGCTTCTTCATCACTCTCCTCAAGGCCAATTGAGATGGATTTATGTGGCTTTGGCATTCTGCACTGGCCTAGAAGATACCTCAGAGTGAGCGCAAGCCTGTGCTTCCAGGCATATTTACGCCCAAAGCAAGCAAGGAAGACTCTGGCCTGTCTCCCTAGGGCCCCCAAACCAATACAATGGACAGGGACAACAAAGTGGTTTAAAGAAAATAATCACAACCCACATTGTTTTCTTGCTTTCTTTTCTAGTGTTTTCTGGCCTTTTTTTTTTTTTGACAGGAATCTGTCGGTAGGAGAATTTTTGGATGTTTCCCACAAGCAGATGGCAATGTTCTCTTATTTTCATGTTATAGGAACTGCACAGAAAAGGGGATGACGGAAAAAGGAATGACAGGAACAGAATTAGACAGAGTGCATCTGGCCAATCGATAGTCCTCTGGTTGGAAAGGCTTTTGAAAGCAACAGTATTTGTAAGAATTACTTAGCAATATCACTATAATGTCATTAGGAACATGGCATAAAGAGTTCATCTTTATTCACTTTCAAGAAACGTTTGGTCAGTACCTTGCACGGCAGGCACTGGGCTGCCTCCCATTTTATAGAGACGAACAAAGCAAAGTCCTTGCTACTAACTCCGAGCCAAACAACCGCAGTAACAGTGAGCACCCGCTTTGCTCAGCATGCCCAATGGCATGCCCAGGATGTGAGGGAAGCCTTGCAGGATGGTCAGAAAGAGTGCCGAGACCAGGTGACTCCATGGCTGTCCTGGACAGAGGGGAGGATTCAGAACCACGTGAAGAAGCAAAGCAAACATATTCAAGATGGGAGTCCAGGTCGTCGAAGTAGAGAGCCTCGGAGCAGCTCGGGAGTCACAGAGTGCTGGTACCACCAGAATCTGGGTGCGACTGAGAAAAAATCAAGAGCAGATGCTAGAGAAGCCAGCGGGGCACTGGCTTTAAACTAGGCTTTAGTTCTAGTAACTGGCTATTTTTTTGCGAAGCAGCAGGGAGCCATCCAAGGGCTTTCAGCCGGGAACAAAAAGTATGTTACCACCTTGGGACGATCACCTGGGAAACAGAGCAATGGCTAGGTTTGTGAGAGAGAAATCAAAAAGCAGGACTGGAGAAGGGGAGGCCAATTAGATGGAAGGAAAGAGACTATGTGGGAAATTGCTCTCTTCAGCTTAACCAAGGGGTGTCCATGAGGGTGGAGAGAGAGCAGGGTGTGAGGATAAGACACTGTACATACCTGCAGGCTGCCAGCTTGACTCACCAGATGGACACGGATGTCAGGAGCCGACATACAACGTAGGGAAAGGGAGCGTGGGGGAGGGTGATGTGGGCAGTATGGACACGTTTAGTTTGAGACGTGCAGCTGGGAGCTGGGCAGTCATGTCTGGAGCTTAGGAAGCCCGTCCGGACTGGAGACTCTAATCAGCACACCGAGGGTCACTGGAACCATGGGTCTAATTTCTTTGGCAGTTTTTCTGTAATGCATACTAGAGTATATTTTATATCACAATTTTATACACACATGCATTCAAACATTTACTGAATGATACTAAGTGTAACAGACTCTAATAGTTCTCTAATTTTTTAAAAATCTGAAAAGCCCGGTGTAGTGGCACATACCTATGATCCTGGCACTTAGAAGGCTGAGGCAGGAATATAAGGCTGTCCTAGACTAAATACCAAGACCCTGTCTCATAAAAAGTCAAAAGATTTTCTTAAATTAAAAAATCTGGTGACATGAAATGATTTGATTTTCTAAACTACTAATCATTGTCTTAGTCTAAGCTTCTTGTGGTGGGGAGCACATCTTATGCCATGTAGACTCCCCATAGCTTCCACTATGCTGCTGCCTTGTGCATAATGAATTTATGTGGAAAGGAGGGAAGTTAACTCTCTGTTCTATTTTTAGCAATTAATTTTCTGATGCTCAACCTTAATTTTATCCAAGACTACAATGAGTATTCATCTCCTCCAGTTCTCTTACATTTTTAAAAGTTGGGATTTATTTATTTATTTATTTATTTATTTATTTATTTATTTATTTATGAGACAGGGTCTCACTTTGTAGTTCAGGCTGGCCCTGAGCTCACTATGTAGCCCAGGCAAGCCTGGAACTCAGCAATCCTCCCTGCCTCTGCCTCCCGAGTGCTGGGATTACAGGTGTGAGCCACCATGCCCGGCACTGTGGTATGTGGTATTTTGCTGGTGGGCATGAGTCACCATGTCCAGCATTGTATGTAGATACCGGGATTGAACTCAGGGCCTTGCGCTTGCGAGGCAGGCTCTGGAACCACTGAGCTAAATCTCTGGCCCCAAAAGTTGGGACTTTAAAAAAATTTGCTAGTGCAGGCATAGTTTCCATTTTTCACACATTTCCAAGGCATGACCCATTTCCGTGCATGCCTCAGAGCGCCTGGGCTAACACCGAACAGCTTGGTCTTTCTTACCACGACAGTCTTAGTTAACTCCCTAAACCCACTTTACTACTGCAGCCAAAGTCTTTTATACTGGACCAGACTGGCCAAGCAAAGAAGCCACTTACTCGACTTGGCAACGGTCACTTCTGTGCAAAGGTCATCACTGTGCTGTGTACCAGCGTCTGGATGGAAGGCACATGGTAGCCCCTTCCCTGGCTGAGAGAGAGAAAAGGAAATAGAAAGCACAGAAAAACAAGCTGTGGACAGGCCAGAGATGAGAGGAGGAGAGCAAAGAATAGAGAAATTAACTGGGAAGAGCAGAGAACAGTTCAAGCGTACGAAGAGGTTGAGAAACCGGAACAGCAGCGAGCTAAAGAACAGGGCAGAGCAGGCAGCTTCTGTTGGAGGGGAGGCGATGGGATGGAGCTAGCCCTCCAGTTGCCAGCAAACAGGAATACCTGGACATCTGACTTGTAATCTCTAACTCAGAGCGCTTCCTCGGCTTTTGCCTCCCGTGACACTGCTATCTTTTTTTTTTTTTTTTTTTTTTTT
>PVIC010018638.1:6149-31487 GCA_004025085.1 Thryonomys swinderianus
AAAAAAAAAAAGAAAGAAAAAGCCCTGAGAAAACATTTTGTCTCTGTAAATTTGAATGAGTGCTTTTTTCCTCAGTGGTCCCTCTAGATTTACGGCCTGTGTTTGGAGGTGCTGTCCTACTCCAGAGGCTCCTCTGTTTTCTGCAGCAACCATCTCAGCTAGGATCTGTCCCTGTTCATGGTAGATGATGGGGAAAGCAAGTGGACCTCTGATCTGTGCTGGATAAAGGTACCAGGATAAGGGTTCAAGCAGCCTGCTGGGTGTATAACCAGAAGTTTCAGATCCAGCCACCTGTGGATGCCACTTATGTTCATCCTGGCTTCTCATGAAGGGCATCTCCGCCTAAGCTTGAACTGCTCAGAGAATCTATGTTTTCCCCATTGTGTTTACAGCCCTTTGTCTTGTGGCTGTCTTTCACTCAGTCACTGTGGGAGGGTTACGCTAGGAATCCTGACGTGAAGTTGTTCTGTAGTTTTTCTGTGGCTCAGTCTTAAATAATCAACCCCTTTCCACCATGACTCCTGGCTATATTGTTGGCACTGGCACTGGATTTTTTTCTCTACTGTAGTCTGTGATGCAAAAGGGAGTAAGAACCTGTGCTGTTTTTGCAGGTTACAACAACTGTGGGCTTTTGTTGGGGTGAGTTGATCACTAATTCCATGTTGGTCTCCTGTGGTCTTTCCCTTTTCTAAAATTTTCAATTTGTTCAGTGTTCTATATTTTTCATTGTAGAGGTATTTCATCTTGGTTAAGATGATTTCTAGGGAGTTTTAAAAACTATTATGAGTGCAGTTGTTTTTTTTTAAAATTTCTTTCTTGGCATGTCCATTATTGTTAAATAGGTAAGCTATAGACTTTTTGTGTGTTGACTTAATATCCTTCACTTTCTCTTTTCTATATAAACATGATTTTTTTCTTCTATCATTTAGTGCTTTCTTTTGCACTAAGTGAATATTTTCTAGGGGCATATTTTAATGCCTTCAGTGACATATCATTGTGTAATTTTAGTTTATTTTCTAAGTCATTCATTCCATTAGAGCTTACTATATCCATCACAATTTAACAGTACCAACCAGATTACAATAAATTTTAGCTAGATAATACAATATTTCATGTATTTATTTCTGCTTTTCTCATTTGGGATAGCGTTGTTACACATGTTACATCTACATTACAAGCCCTAAAATATACTTTTATGATTACAATGCTACCTCATTTCAGGAATGCTTTTGTTTGTGAACAATTTGGTTCACAAACAAGTTTTTGGTAAAATTTTGTTTTCTACTTGAGAACTCTAGATCAGAATACAGACACAATGACAGCCATCGTGCCCACGTGAACATGAACATGTTATCTTTTCCTGAATCATGGAATACATAAGTTCATGAAATAAAGTGCTATTGTATTATTTTGTATAATTTTATGTCTCTAAAAACAAGAATGAGAGTAATAGAATGCATTTATAGATTTTCTTTTGGTAATTTCACTTGTGATTTGTTTTTCTTTCTTTGTTCCATGAATTTGAGTCACCATCTAGTGTCATTTTCTTTTATATATATAGCTTTGTTTCCACCTCCTTTTGTTCTCTTACTTAAAAATAAATCATGTGTATGTGCTACTGGCCTAATTATGCAAAAATGTACATACTGTTTTATACAGTTGTTTTCAAATCAGTTAAGAGATGAAAGAAGAAAAATGTATTTTTAAGCCATTCTATAATTAGACATTAACTTTACTGTTCATCTTTGTTTATCTATGTTGTTTTTCAGTTATTGTCTGGAATCTCCTGCGTTTAGCCTGAAGAACTAGGACTGCTAGCAGTAAGTTATTTCAGTTTTAACTTTTCTCTGATTGTCTTTATTTTGCTTTCATTTTCTACACTGGCCTAAAACTCATGACTATCCTATTTCATACCCCTGAATGCTAAGGTTACAGATATGCCACATTATGCTTGGTTTGCCTTCATTCTTGAATTATGATTCTTCTGGGTATGTTTCTTATTGAGAGTTTTTTCTTTCAGCACTTTGAATGTGTCATGCTGTAACTTCTGGCTTCCATTGTTTTCATTGAGAAGTTGGCTACTAATCTTATTAGTGTTCACTCATGTTATGACAATGTTTTATTGATACTTTCAAGATTTATCTTATATTTTTAGGAGTCAACATTATGGAAGTTTTGTACTCCTTGAATATATAGATTGATGTTTGTCATCAATTTTGGGATTTTTCAGCCTTTACTTCTCAAATATTTGTTTTTTGGTACTTTTTCTTTCACCCTTTCTTCTGCTACTATCTACCTATTTACCCATCTACCTACCTATCTGTCTCTATCTGATATTCTTAATATTGTCCTGTATTTCTCTAAAGCTTTCCTCACTTCTCACCAGTCTTTAATCTCTCTGTGTTTTTGGATTGTATAATATTATCAATGATCTACAGATTCACTGATTAATTCCTCTGTCAGTTCCAGTCTACTATTGAGCTTTACTAGTGTATTTATTTTTATTTTTATTTTTTGCGAAACTGGGGTTGGAACTCTTGCCCTTGTGCTTCTAAGGTAGGTGTGGTAATCCCCGGCCACTGGTATATTTTTTAAATTTATTGTTCTCAGTTAAAGATGTTTCATTTGTCATATAATTCCTACCTGTTACTGAGGCACTGCTATTATTTTTCTTTTTTTTAATTGAATTCTTTATTCATACATTTTATATACAGCTCACAATCATACACAACATTGGGGAATTTGTACCAGTATATGACACAAGTTAATTCTCATTTTTACCCACGCCTCTACCCACCCACAACCCCTCACCCCTTATATACATACTCTTTCATTCTCTTTTTGAATCATATTTATTCTTTCCCTCCTTACATTCCCACATAAAATTCCCTTTGGATATATCCTATTTTACACAAACTATCATACATTCTAGAACTCATTTTAATCTACAGGTTCTCATACCAAAGAAAAGATCTGATATTTGCATATCTGTGATCTATTTATTTCACTTATTAGTGTGTCCTCCAGGTATATCCATTTGCACATAAATGAATGAAACTTGTCATTTTTGTGGCAGAGTAATACTCCATTTTATTAAAAAAACTTATCTCTATTAAAGAATAAATAAATAAATACAAATGGCAAAAAATGTAATTGGTAGACTGTAAAAATTTTTGTTCCTAGAACATCATTGAAAATGAGAGTAATTAATCAACAATCTAGCTTATTGTGATTTTATAAAGACAGACAACTCAAGATCAAGAAAAGGCACTAAAGGGGCCAGAGATTTATCTCAGTGATTTCAACGCCTGCCTTTCAACCACAAGGTCCTAAGTTTGATCCCCAATAGCATACAACATTACTGTGGTGACTCACACCCACCAGCAATCAGTACCACATAGCACAATGCTGGGTTTGGTTGCTTATGCCTATAATCCCAGCGCTCAGGAGGCAGACACAGAAGATTGCTGAGTTTGAGGCTTGCCTGGGCTATATAGTGAGCTCAGAGCCAGCCTGAACTACAGAGCGAGAACCTGTCTCAAAAACAAAACAAAAAAACCACTGAAGAAAGTCGAGCTAAAAGCATTGACATTCGAGATGACGGGGTGAACCCAAAGCTGTCCCATCTGAAGAGCTGGCATCAGAGTTTCCATACTGCAGGGGAAATCAGCTTACTGAAACTGTCCACCTGAGTCACCAAACAAATAAATAAACAATGAAAAAAAAAAACAGCACAAGACCAAACTAAAAAACCTGCCTAATAGCCAGGAGGGGACAGTCGGAGAGGGAAGCAATTTATTTCCAAAATTGCTATATGAGAAAAGAAAGAAGTTGCTATATGAGGAAAGAAACATGAAAAAAGGAGAAAAAACAAGAAATTGTAACACAGACGCATATATATAAAAAGAAAAGAAGGCAACCATAGTGTTTGTGGCATAACCCAATTCAGATATAACAGGAAAGAAAGATTTCATACCCAGCTGTTATTATATGTTCAGAAAAACAAATGTAAACCATGCTTAAAAAAGTAATAGGAAATGTCCAAAGGGAATTTTTTTTTTTTTTTTTTGAGACAGGGTCTCGCTTTGTAGTTTAGGCTGGCCCTGAGCTCACTATGTAGCCCAGGCAAGCCTCGAACTCAGCAATCCTCCTGTCTCTGCCTCCCGAGTGCTGGGATTACAGGCGCGAGCCACCACGCCTGGCACTGTGGTATGTGGTGTTGATTGCTGGTTGATTGTTGGTGGGTGTGAGTCACCACGCCCAGCAGTATATGTGGTTACTGGGGATCAAACTCAGGACCTTGCGCTTGTGAGGCAGGCGCTAGAACCACTGGGCTAAATCTCCGGCCCTCCAAAGGGAATTTTGTGTGGGAATGTAATGAGGGGAAAGAATAAATATGATTTGGAAAGAAAATGAAAGAGCACGTATATGAGGGGTGGGGGGGTGTGTTCCACGCTTCTGGGGAAGATGGCCACATCTGTGTTCATGCAGGTAAGAAGGCTGCAGCCGTGTTTGTCTCCCAGTGCAGTATACAAACAAAACAAAATTTGCCAGTGACTTCTGTTTGCAAACTGAACTGTTCAAGAACAGAAGTGTTCACGAACGGACGTATTACTGTGCATAAAAAGAAAATCACACATATTAATGAGGCCCCACATACCATGTATTGTTTTGAAACATTTAGATACTCAAACATACTCAGCTAGAAACATCAAGATACTCATAGTTCACTCCTGTGAGGTGAAAACACAACCTTTTCTTCTAGCTTTAAATATACAGTAAGCAGTGAATCTATAATCACACTGCTGGGCAACAGTACAGGGCAACTTCTCCTATTTAACTGCAACTTAGCATCCATTGACAAACCCTCCCCCACCCCTACCCTCCCCACCTGCTCTTCTATTCTGTTTCATAAGATCAACATTTACATTTCATACAAGTGAAATCATGTGGTACTTTTCTTTCTGTGACTACCTTATTTCATGTAACATAATGGTGTCATATTCCATACGACAAGTTTTCATTCCTTCTCGTGGCTGAATAGTGCTCCATTGTATGTAAATATGACAGTTTCTTTATCCATCATTGAGGACTGCCGGTCATTGAGATTGTTTCCAGTTCTTGGCTGATGTGAACAGTGCAGTAATAAACATGGGAGGGGTTGCAGATGTCTCAGGAAATATCTGTCTATATCTGCTTTAGCATCTGGAATAATTGTCACCTAACTTTCTTTAGATAGGCCAGTTAGGTGCATTCTAACGCCCTGAAATTTTGGAATGAATTTCACGCATCTGCAAACAGAACTATGTTAGCCTAACCTTAGAATGCCCTCCATTGAAAAATCATAACACACTCTTCATTTTATTTGTACACTTGTCTACTTTTCCTCCATGTATTACTGCCTCTATTAACCTCAGATTTCTGAGATCTTACACACCTCCCTCTACGTGAGTATTTGTTCCTTAAGCCCTCAGTAGACTTGATGTTTCTTGAGTGGTGATGGGATTAGGAATGGATAGAGGATGCTTTAAGCTGTGAAAGATGTGTACTGCCTGAGAAGACCTTCTCTTAGCTCAAGTTGTATCGCTGTCAGGACAGTGAATACAAATATAATGTCAGGGCTTCAAACCAGAAGCCCAAGAGGACAAAGAGAGCCTGGGGTGGTGGAGTGTAGGAATGTAAATCCAAATCCTCAGGGAGCTGAGGCAGGAGGGTCATGAACAAAAACCAAAAGAAAGAGAGAAAGGAGGAGAAAGAACAAATAGAGATCCTTCTAGCAAGCAAACCTACAGAATGACAAACAGCTCACCAGAGGACTCTTTCCGTTTCTATGGAAACAATTCTTTGCATTTCTGTGCATCAGGATATATAAAACAGGTACTGTCAGTTAGTGATCACTGCATTTGCTCATTCTTCTTGTCTCTTGAATTAACAGAAAATTACAATTCTTCACTTTCTTCTTTACTCTTGAATTCTGGACAATAAAATCAGTAACGTTTCACTGCCCATGAATTTAAACAATAGTAAAACAGATTAGACATTTTTCTACTTTTCATTATTACCACGTATCAACCATTCTTAACAGTGTGAGCGATAACATATGAGATATGATTGAAAGTATGGCATGCCTTTAAATTAAAAACCTGTGCTAGCCTAAGACACATCGCCATTCCCCCACTTCAAACACATTCCCCCACCTCATCGTCCCACCACTTGCTGAAGCGATTCAGTATCCATTTGTGAGTGTCTTTAGCTGCGCTGTCACAGCTGCCTCCGAGTCCTGAGCTGATTCAAAACGCTCACCTTGCAAGATCATTTTGACTTTGAGGAATAGTTAAAGAACTGCTTTACAAAGTGTCCGAAATGATGGGATAAGTGTGTTCAAATGAGAGCGAGTATTTCGGAGAGCATTCATGGCAATGTGTTTTTTTTTTCCTGTAATGAAAATTTTAAAGGAAACATCCATCATATTTTTTTTAACACTTTTTACGCCATAGTGGGCAGCTCCCATGTGCACCCTTCCTCCCTTTTGCAACTTTTTCTTTGTTCTCTTCGTTTTCTCCTCCTCTTCTTCCCTCTCCTTTTTATGAAAAACAAGGTCTCACTAAATTTTCTAGGCTGACCTCACTTTTGCGATCTTTCTGCTTCAGCCTTCTGAGTAGGTAGGATTGAGGTGTCTGCCACACATCTGGCCACACTTCACTTCTGACAGCATCACTGCACTGCTGGGGTAACTACTGAATTCAAGTACTGGATCCACATTGTTAAGACCATTTCGAGTCACGTTTTCTATTACCACGGTATGAAGCCCCTTGATCTGTTCTGGACTTACTCTCATGTTATCCTCCTCTTGCTAATACTGTCGTCTGTATACCCCATTGGTCACACCTGTTTATTATTTTTGTTTCTATAGCTTTCTAATATTTTGAACTTTCTGAGGTTGTGAAATTTATCTTATTAAATAGTTGTCTCCCTGGGATAATATATATCTCACTGACTGCTCAAATGTTTAATGAATATGTGTGTGTGTGTGTGGATATGTATATATTTATATCTGTAGCCTTATGCTGTGATATAAACCAGAACCGATTCAAGACATGCAGGCAGCTATGACGATACAACTAAACTATGGCCTAAAGTATTTTAAAAATGCAGAGTATCCTAGCAGAGAGGACAGGCAGGACCCTGGGATGAATAAGCAAATAAAGCTACAGATATATTCATGGAACAATTGGGCAACCGATGTGATATATAACTTAATAATGACATGTTTGCTTTATACTTAGAGTAGTCATATAAACAAATTCTTTAGTTCTCATTTTAAAAAATCCTCATTTCCTGGCTTTTCTGGGCCATTTATGCCTAGATACTTTTGTTGGTAATGTAAGAAGTCTATTGTTTATAACACAGTGTGTTTTTTTGGTTTGTTTTTGTTTTTTAAGAAGCATACATTCTTTCTCTGAATCTAAGTTTAGTGTTATTTACCTGTGATGCACTTGAGAATCCACTAGATGGCACTATTACACAAGCGATCGCACTTGGAACAATGCATTGAAATTTTCTTCTCCATTAAGCAATTGTTCACTGATATTTTGTTGCTCAAATCACACTGTGTATGTAAGCTTGATTAAGAGTGCAACTTGGTCTACAGCGAGGAAGTAAGTTGTCATTATTAAGATTTATGGTAAGGTCCTTGTGAAATAAATGAGTAAGGTTTGTAGTTTGTATCCATGGAAAATTGTGAACCCTGACATAACATGCTTGAAAGCTGGGCTCCTTTCGGAAGAGCATTTCAGTGCTTGTGAGAAGGGAATTGTGCTCGGTATGTATTTGAAATGTTTTCTTTCGTGGATGGCAATTTATTGACATTCAGTGTTTACAAAATTTTGCCAGGAAATCAGCCACTAATCTGGGAAAGTCTAAACATGACACTCTGTGCGATTAGAAGCAGATTTGATTTAGTGGAACAGTGGCATGCAGGCCTCTCGCCATGTGCTTCGTGCAGTTCATGCTCTGGGTTTCCCTGAAGTTGGGGCCACTGGAAGTAAAGCTTTCTGATACATGTTTTGATACGTTAGTAGTATCCTTGAAGGTCATTCAAAATTAACCTGTTTCATATAGAACTCACTGTATAATTTTATTATAGCAGAATCTCCAGACCTCCAAATAATGAATACATGGAGAGCTCAAAGGCTTGAATAGAAAGTATAATTCTATACTCATATTAAAAGCAGCAATTACGTGTATTAGCACTAAAGAAACTACGATTTTTTAAAAAGGTGTCTATAATTTTTTAAGTTCTGAGAAATGTACCGTAAGTGATAAAATATTAGAATAAGCTAACACTGCATTTTTTTCCTTGAAGCTTTTAAGTCCCTCTAACTCAAGAGGTTCTTCAATTGTTCCGTGTACCCTATGGGTGTTCATATGTAGACTACTCAGGTCCCGGAACCTAGGGTGGGAAAATTATATCTAACTATAAGTTCAGCATTTCCTTTGATTACACTGTAGATGAAAAATCAAGAAAGTGTTATTAACTGTGCTTTTGACGTCATTAGAAATCACAGATTATTTTCATGTCATATTATCACATTTGTTAAAGCATCTAAAATTAGATTTTTTTGTTCATCATTCCTTTAAAGTATGGGTGGATATTAGCCTGCTAAATTTCTCTATTAATATTATGACATAAATATATTCCTCTATAATGCCTTACAAAGTTCGATGACCATATTTCAGTATAATTCTATCCTTGAAAAAGATATATATTTTGATTTATGAATTTAAATATTCTGACATAGTTTATAAGTTTCACACACCTGATCTAAAAAGATCCATGTTACACGAATGTGTGGAAGCTGTGTTGCTGGCCATGTTTTGAGACAGGACCCTTGGCTGAACCAGGCATCACTCCTCTTCCTTGAAATGTGTGTGGGACTGAAGCCAGGCCTGGTGGCGCAGTCTGTCATCCCAGCTCCTCAGGAGGGGGAGGCAGGAAGATCACAAATTCCAGGTCCATGTGAACAACTTAGATCTTGCGTCAAAATAAAAAGTAAAAAAACAAAAACAAAAACAAAACCAACAAACCTAAGGATATTACTCAGGGATAGAGGGCTCTTGACCTCCATCCCTGGGACCAGTGTGTGGTGTGTGTGTGTGTGTGTGTGTGTGTGTGTGTGTATGTGTGTGTATGGGGGAGCAGATCAGTCCCTAGGAAGGTGCCATCTAAGAGTAGATGGGAAACCTTAAATAGAATCAGTGATTATCTTTCCATTATACACGGAAATGAGTTTATAAAGTGAATAGTTCAAGTAAGATAATTTTAGTTTTCTCAAGTTTATCATAAAATACACCTTTTGAAATGCAAAACAGGCCTGTAATTTTCTACAGCAAATGAGATTGAGAAATGAACTGAATAAGCAAGAATCTTCTTCCTCTTTTTTTTTTTTTTTTTTTTTTGAGACAGGGTCTCGCTTTGTAGTTTGGGCTGGCTCTGAGCTCACTATGTAGCCTAGGCAAGCTTCGAACTCAGCAATCCTCCTGTCTCTGCCTCCTGAGTGCTGGGCTTACAGGCGTGAGCCACCACGCCCGGCAGCAAGAATCTTCTTTTTGAGAGTTCACCTCACCTGATGGAACCCAAGTTTGAGGAACTAGCTGGATTCAGTTACCTCACAGGCAATTTTAAACATTCACAAATACTTAAGAAATAACAAGAAAACTTCTACATGGAATACAAACAAAGGTTTGGAATAAAATATAATCTTACATCCTAAAATCATAAAAGGAACAGAAGAAAACCAAGCTATAATCAATTACACTAGTAATCTCAAATTCCTTGAATTGTATAGACTCATGTAAATAGTGATAAGATTCAAACTTGTAATCCACAGTGGAAAACCAGATTCTAGACATTCACAGACATACTTCTGATATACACTGCAATGATTATCTATGACTAATTGCTTAAATATATGTTTCAGGGCATGCTGTCCACCTCATTCTGATTTCACTGTGAACCTCGGCAAAAATTTGTAGAGCTAGTATGTCCAGTGTGTCTTGGTCCTCCCCATTTCTTGCTAAAATTTCCTGTTTAGATTAATTGATTTCTTTAAAGGGAAATTTAAGAATTCAGGAGAAAACAGAGAAGGGAGATTTATGATTTGCCTTCTTGATAGAAAACTATGTACTTTTCTTGATGGTGTAAGGATATGTTCACTTATTTACTTGTTAAGTGAAAGTGATTGTATGTTAAAAGAAAGGCTTATGGTACTATGTCCTTCTAATTCTACACCAGCAGAGTGGTAGAGCCCTTGGTTTAAAAGGATCTTTCCCTGGACATATCCAGGCATGGATGTGTTAGGAAAACTTAAACCTATCTTAACATAGGCATCTCCCAAGGATGGTGGTTCATTTACAAATGGAAGATCACAGGTTCACTTACAGGGTCCTGAATCCTCTGGCTCACACTACAGGAACATTTCTGTCTCCACAGCATTTCTTTTACTTTTCTCAGAAGATTGTTTGTCAGTGTCTTCAGGGCACAGTGTTCTCTAACAGCATAGCTCAGAATCATTCTTCTTGCTCAGTCTTAAATCATCCAGGCTTTCCACTTCTTCCTCCATTGTCAAGTTAGTTTTACAGTCCCTGGTCCTTTCTAAGTAGTATGGCATCCAGACCAATGAATCTGATTTTCCTCTGTGGCTTACAAGTTTCAGTCTCATCATGTTAGATTACAGTTACACCATGCACTGTTTTCTCTTCATGAATCTCTTTTTCTTTAATTCAGCACTAAGTGCAATGCCAGGCATCTTGATTGTCACTGAGATTGTCATTTTATCCCTTTAATCCTTCGGTGGCCCCTGTTTCCCTCTCCACTGTCAGTACTTTAGATGCATTCACCATTTTGCCAATATCATTTCCCTTATATCCCAATATACAGTTCTTCCTGCACTTCATGGAAACCTGTTCCTTGTTTAATCTATAAGCTATTCTTCAAATATTTAATATTTCTTTTCCTTAAGACTCCTGAAACATAATTTCATACTCCAAACTTTAATCTATAGCTTTTCTAAGTCTTTTCTTAGTTATTTAGAAGAAAAAAATGTAGAATGTTGTCTCAACATATGAGTGTATTTCCACTCGGTGCAAAGACTTCTGTTTCATACAGATGAGAACTCATAACTGCAAACATTTCTAGAAATAATGAAGCCACCCGTATGTGACAGTTTCTATAGAAACAGTTGTTTCTATCCCATGTAACATTTAACACTAAACTACAAAAATGGTTTCAGAAGGTAGAGGTATGTTTTGTAGGGTTGAGTTATAGACTGCGTCCTCTTAATTGGCCAGTAATGGATCATTTTTTTCATTTATTCTTAATCATTTTTCTTAATCTTTTCATATATTAATATTCTCAATCTATAAACACTTTTCTGTATCCAATTAGAAAAAGTATTCAGCATCAAAATATAATTTTGAAAAATTTGTTACAATATATTGTCAGGCTAGGGTTACAACATGGTAGGCCCAGTGTAAGATGAAAACCAAAAAGTTTTTTTTTTCAAGATGCTTTTGAAGCTACTAAAAATATAACCCTTTTGCTCCCCCCTGCCTTGGCTCCATTGCAATTTATTCTTTTTTTTTTTAAATCTTTATTGGTACATTGTATATGCACATCATGATCACACATAATACTGAGAATTTGTACCAGTATATGACATCATTTAATTCTCATTTTTTCCCAATCCTCTACCTATCCTATACCCCTCACCTCTAAATCCATAAGCTTTATTTCCCTTTTTTATTACCATCACATTTTTCTTATCACTCATTACTCCACCCCATTTCCCTTTGAATATTTTCAATTTCATAATATTCATTATATGTTCTAGAACTCATTAACATCTTCAGTTTCTTATACCAGAGAAAAGATACAATATTCACACATCTATGACCTATTTATTTCACCTAGGAGTATGACCTGAAGTTACATCCATTTGAGTATAAATGACTCAAACTTACATTCTTTAAGGCATAGTAATACTCCATTTTATAGAAAAACCACATCTTAATCCAGTCTCCAGTTAATGGGCATTTGGGCTATTTCCAAGATTTAGCTATCAAATGCTGAGCTGCTATGAGCATGGGTGCACATATATCACTATCATATGATTCTAGTTCTTTTGTGCATATTCTTAGCAGAGAAATAGCAGGGTCAAATGGGACTACTAATCCTACTTTATTTTAGGAGTCTCCACACTGACCTCCATAGTGGTTGAATGACCAGTCTACATTCCCACCAACAGTGGAGAATGTTTTTTTCTGCAGCCTTGCCAGCCTTTGTTGCTGGCTAATTTCAAAATAGCAGCCATTGTTTTGTGGAGTGAGATGAAGTCTTAGTGTTGTTTTCATCTGCATCTCTCGAATGACCAGCAACGTTGAGCATTGCTTTGTATGCTTCTTGGAAACTTTTATTTCTTCCTCTGAAGAGTGTCTGTTCATCAATAGCCTTTGTATATGTAAACAACAGACTTAATGGAGAGAAATTGGGGAGTCAATCCCTTTCACAATAGCATCCAATAAAATGAAACATCTAGGAATCAACCTAACAAAGGAGGTGAAAGACCTCTACTCTGAAAACTGCAGCATGCTGAAAAAGGAGATAGAAGAAGATATCAGAAATTGGAAAGACATCCCTTGTTCATGGGGAGAAAGGACTAACATCTTCAAAATGACTGTATTCCCTTAACTCATATATAGGTGCAATATAATCCTGATTGAAATCCCAACAGTGTATTTCACAGATCTAGAGAAAATCGTCCAAACATTCATCTGGAATCACAAAAGACCTAGAATAGCAAAAGCATTCTAAGCAACAAGGACATGACAGGGGTATTATGATCCCTAACTTGAAACTTTACTATAAAGTCTTTTGCTTTTTTTTTTTTTTTTTTTTTTAAAGCCCAGTCTCTCTCAACCTGTTATGGGTTCTATATGTGTTACCTAATGTGGTCTTCTTTGAGTGCAGACCCTCATAAGTGTCTGGGATGCTATCCAGTGATTTACATTCATGCCCATAAGCACCAAAGCACTCAAAAATGTTAATCTTCTTTCATTTGGGACCAATGCCTTAAGCGACAATGGACAGGCAAAACCTCCAGAAGTTACACTGACAGCTTTCTTTCTGTCTTTTCTCTTCCTTCCTTCCTTCCTTCCTTCCTTCCTTCCTTCCTTCCTTCCTTCCTTCCTTCCTTCCTTCCTTCCTTCCTTCCTTTCTGGAGACAAGGTCTCACCATATAGTCTAGACTGGGTTTGGCCTTGAACTTACTGTGTAGTTCAGGGTAGCCTTGAACTCGTGGTGATCCTCCTGGCTCTGCCTCTTGAGTGCTGGAATTACACCATGCCAAGCACCAAGGGATTGGAGCCTCTGTACTGTGATGCATAAGGTACCTGGATCAGAGGTGGATGATTTCCTTGACCCCACCAAATGGAGGTTCAGCATAGAAAGGGATGGATCTGCCACTTGCTTAGACTGGGGCATTTGTGATCCCGTGTATGACTCTGACCCAGGTTCATGCTGGGAGTGGAGAATGACAGTTGTAGCTAGGTCATGGTGGAGATACCATAATACCTCAGAACTTGGAACTGGGTAGTTGAAAACAGGCCCCATGGAGGATGCAGGAGCCAGCACCACTTCTGAGTCAAGGCTTCAATGCCTCCAGCACACACTCCATTGCCACACTGGACTTTGCTTACCAAATAAAAATTCAAAAATAAAATGTTTGAGCATTTTAGGAAGACTGCCTCACATTAATTAAGCTTTCAGTGAGGAGCTTTCATGAGTGAGCTTCTGAGCACCTTCACTGATGACATTCCAGTGAAATCGGCCACAGGCAATTGCTGTTTCTCAGTCCCTGGAAAAATACCTGACACCCCCAAGTTAAAGGAAGAGGGATTTATTTGTTTCAGTTTCCAGTGTACGCAGGCCATGTATGACTGGATCCAAGGCAGGAATGGCATGGTAGAAGGGCTTGGCAGACAAAATTGATCAACTCATGGCCCCCAAGAAGCAGAGAAAGAAGGAAGGACCCAGGAACAAGAATATGCCCTTCTAGATCAAGAACCCACCATCCAACATCAACCAGACTGCACCTTCTAACAGCACACTCAGCTATGGACTTGTCAGTGGATTAACTCACTTGCAGTATAATGCTGCCATCATCCAATCACCTTCTGCAAGCTCCACTTCTGAACTTTGGGGGACAATTTAGATCTAAACCATAACATGCTGTCTCGGCTGTAATGGAAAGATCATGTCAGATCCATGTAATAAAGCAAACCCTGCAAAGTGGGAACGATAGCATACCTTTGTATTATTCCTTATCACTGGTTATATTGCTGATTCACGATGCTTCGAATCCTACAATCTCCAGTAAAGTAACATGAGAAAAATATTCATTGAGCATTGATACATCAAGACAGCGAACCAAGGATCTACTCCAAAATTAAGTATCATATCAATGAACATTTAGTTAGCCAATACAATTCATTCCCCAGACAAATAGTTCAGTGTTACACCACGTTCCTCAAGTCTGAAGGTACCATTTAAAATATTTTGCATGATGAATAGATTAGGTTAGGAAGGAACAGCATTTACACCCAGCAACCATGAGGAGGAGCTCTGAACTCGTGTGAATGGCAGAGTTGACATTTCCATTTCTCAGACTATCCCTGGAGAGTGAGATTGTCTCAAGATATAATTAGTTCTAAGACAAAATTGTATCAGCTGATTCTTAGGGGAGTGGTAATATGTAAATATTTATTAAAATGTTATAGTGGGAAGGGAAAGAATTATACATAAGTCAAATTGGACACAGATAAAATCAAAGGCTTTCTGCCCTTTGGGTGTTTGTTCTTCCACAGGAGATGTATATAGTGTGGTGGATTTCTGTTCATGTGAAGAGCTAGCAAGAAAAGAGGAAGGATGATTTTGCAGTTTATAAGTACAGCTGATAGACAGAGATATAAACAGCACAACACTCAGAAACTAATATTTTTCCTAGGGGATCTTTAGGGGAAAGGAAAGCTACTGAATTGTATTTCCATATATTAAGTTTCATGTCAGGAAAGCATGAACTTGTAAAGTATATCATGGGATGTCTTGTACAAATATAAATAAATTGATACATAAACAGTATTTTGTAAGCAGATAAGACAAAGCAATATGATAGATGACATTGTACTTTTTGTTTTGCTACTACCTTTATTTAGTATCTATATACAACTATTCTTTTGGAGAATAATGGTGTTGGAGAAATAAGAAGCTAGGGGCAAATCAGAGTCAGGAATATGCTGGGCAATAGCTGTTGAAACTCCCAAGAGTGGACAGTTTCTACAATCAAAAGATAATGCCAGTTCCATATTCCAGAAACTGCAGGGCACTATGAAAGCAATTCTAGGAGGGAAGTTTGTAGCAATAAATTCTCACAGCAGAAAACCAGAATGAGCTCAAATAAGTAACCTCACAAGAACAATCCAAATCCAAAGCTAATACAAGGAAGAAAAAGATCAGGTCAGAAATTAATGAAATTGAGACTAAAATTTTTTCAAATAATCAATGAATTGAAGAGTTTGTTCTTTGAAAGATTAAACAAAATAGACAAATCCATACCTAATCTTATCAAAATAAGGAAAGACCTCAATCCATGAAATCAGAAATGAAAAATATGAAATCACAGCAAATTCTGTGGAAAACAAGTTTATCAGCAATTGCTTTGAGAACCTGCACTATAAAAAAAGAAATTCAAAAGCAATGGCAAAATCACTACATGTATACAATCTAGCAAAGCTGGACCAAGAAAGATAAAAATCCTAAATAAGCCAGTATCAGTCAGTGAAATTGAAAAAGTCATAAAAATACTACTAAAAAAGAAAAGCCCGAATCCTGACAAATTCAGTGCCAAATTCTACAAGAACTTTAATGTAATTGAAAAGGAAGCAGTATTTCCAAAATTATTCCTGGAAGCAAGCATAACCCTGATTCCAAAATTAGAAAAGGACCCAACCATAAAAGAGAGCCACAGGCTAATCTTTTTTTAAATTTAAAAATTTTGTAGGCCAATATTTTAAAATTTAATTTAATTTTTAAAAATTCAATTTATTGGGTCAGAGGATTAGCTCAGTGGTTCTGGCGCCTGCCTCGCAAGCGCAAGGTCCTGAGTTCGATCCCCGGTAACCACATACAATGCTGGGCATGGAGACTCATGCCCACCAACAATCAATACCTCATACCACAGTGCCAGGCGTGGTGGCTCACGCCTGTCATCCCAGCACTCGGGAGGCAGAGACAAGAGGATTGCTGAGTTCACGGCGGCTTTCCTGGGCACCATAGTGAGCTCAGGGCCAGCCTGAACTACAAGGCGAGACCCTGTCTGAAAAAAAAAATTCAATTTATTGATATACACACACACACACACACATCACAATCACATTCTGCATTGAGAATTTGTACCAGTATATGACATAATTTAATTCTCATTTTTCCCTTTCCCCTACCCACCCTACAATCCCCTGTCCTTATATGCACAAGCTTTGTTTCCTTTAGGCCAATATTTTTAATGACCACAGGTATAAAAATATTCCTCAACAATATACTAGCAAAGAGAATGCAGTGAATCATCAAAAAGATCGTATATCATGTATCATTTCTAAGTGGGATTCATTACAGGGATGCAAGGATGGTTCAACATGTCCAAGTCAATAAATGTACTACACCACATCAGCAGAAGCAAAGAAAAGAATCACACGATCATCTCAATAGATACATAAAAAACATTTGACAAGATACAGCTTCCATTCATGATAACAAAAATACTGAACAAAATAAGATATAAAGTCTTTATTTCAATGAGATAAAAGCCATCTATGACAAGCCAATAGTCAACATCATATTAAATGGAGAAGAGGTGAAACTTTCTGTCTAAAATCAGAAACAAGACAAGAATGTCTATTATCACTATTTCTATTTAATATAGTTCTCAAAACATTACCCAGAATTATAAAACAAGAGAAAGAAATACAAGCAATATTGACAGGAAAGAAGTTAAATTATTATTACTTAATGATGCCACATTCTTTACATAGAAGACCCTGAAAACTCCTCCCAAAGACTCCTAGAACTAATAACCAAATTTGGCAAAGCAGCTGGATACAAAGTCAAAACTCAAAAATCAAAGGTGTCCCTGTACACCAGTAACAAACACAGCAAGAGGAAAATTAGGGAAACAGTAACCTTTACAATAATCTATACAATAGTAATCTTTATAATCTTTAAAAATTAACCTAACCAAGGAAGCAAAAGACCTCTGCAACAAAAACTATAGTACTTCGAAACAGGAAATTGAAGAGGACATCAGAAAATAGAAAGATATTCCCTGTCCCTGAGCAGGCAGAATCAACACAGTCAAAATATTCCCACTTCCATTTGAGAAATCCCAATGAAAACCCCAATAATATTCCTTATAAAACTGGAGAAAGCAATCCTGTAATTCATATGGGACCAATAAAATCCTAGAAGAACTTAAGCAGTTCTGGAGAACAATTCTAGAGAACTCTGTTTTTCATAATAGCTAGCTCTTGAAACAGTCTATATGCCAACAGACAAATGGATAAAAAATGTAGTATTTATACATAGTAGAGTACTACTCTGCTAAAAAAGGGTTAAGTTTCAATCATTTATGAAAAAATATATGCATAATATTAAGTGAAGTCAGATGCACAAGATTAAATACCACACGGATTCTCTTATATGGAACTCTATATATATGCACACACAGATACACACACATATACACATACATATATATACACACACATATATGACAGATAATAGAAGAAAAAGAAAACAGAGTATTGTAGTACAGTGAGTCAGGGTATCTAATATTACCTTAACTTAGTGCAGTCGTTTTACATGTTTTATATGTACAGATTTTCAATCTGTATGTATGATAGTTAACTTTTTTTTTTTAATTGAATTCTTTATTGGTACAATTTATATACATCTCAAAATCACATATAACATTGGGAAATTTGTACCAGTATATGCCACAAGTTAATTCTCATTTTTACCCATATCCCTACCCACTCCCCCCTCCTCCCCCCTTATACATGCTCTTTTGATAGTTAACTTTATAAATTCTTATAAATGAATCTGGGCAGTGGAGGGAGAGGAAGAAAAAGAAGGGAATTGAAATGTATTATAAACATGTATCAATTCCCTACAATGAATGTAATCATTTTAGTTTATGTGTTGCTGAAGCAAGCACAATGAATGTAATCATTATGTACTGCAAACAGGTACTATAAAAGTAAAAAAAGAAATTAGAAAACAAGATTATGTTATTGAAGCATTTTCACAATAGTCGATTTCAAATCAACTTAAATGTCCATCAACAGAGGAATGGATAAAAAATTGTGGTATATATGCATAAAAAGTATGAAACACTTTCATTTGTGACAACATGAATGACTCTGGAGGTCATTATGTTAAATGAAATTAACGAAGCACAGAAAAGCAAACACTTCATGACCTCACTCATAAATGGAATCCAGCAAACTTAACCTCATAGAAATTGTGGATCTTAAACAGTAGTTACCAGAAACTGGGGGGATAGGAGGAATTGAAGAAGGAGAAAGGTTAGTTGATTGGTATGAGGTTATTGTATGAAAGGAGAAATATGAGCTGGGTTTAGTGGCACTTACTTGTAATCCCAGAACACCAGGAGGCTGAGGCAGGAGGATGGAAAGATGGAGCACATCCTGGGCAATTTAGTAACTTTGCAAGACTCAAGATTAAATATAAGAATGGGCTAAGGATGTAGCTCATTGTGAAAGCCTTCGGTTCAGTCCTCAGCAGGAAAGAATGGAGAGGGAGAAAAAGTAGTAAGAGGAAAAGGAATGAGTTCTGTGACACAGCAGGATAAATGTCGTTAATAATAATGGATTATATAATCTCATTAAGCAGAGAGGAATTAGAATGTACTTACTGTAAAGATAAAATGTAAGGCGATAACTATGCTAATCTTGAATTGACCACTCTAATGTACACATGAATCAAATTGTTACATTAACTCATGAACATATATAAATATGTGTTGATCAAAAAGTTAACTGGATATAGTAGTGCACACCTGTAATCCCAGCACTTGGGTGGCTGAGGCAGGAGGAGCACTGGGAATATGAAAACAAGCCTGTTCTACACAGTGAGTTTAAGGCCAGCCTGAACTATATAGGGAGACCTTGTTTCAAAATACAAACAAGTTGCCGGGCGTGGTGGCTCACGCCTGTGATCCCAGCACTCGGGAGGCAGAGACAGGAGGATTGCTGAGTTCAGGGCTTGCCTGGACTACACAGTGAGCCCAGGGCCAGCCTGAACTACAGAGCAAGACCCTGTCTCAAAAATAAAAAATACAAACAAATAAAAACTCACCCTACTAAAAACAAAAAAGCAACAACAAAAGAGAAAGAAAGATTAATTTAAAGAAGTGTGGGTCTGCAGATCAATAATACTGATGTCAGTTGTATCAGAATCTGCATCTTTACAAAATTCCAAGAAGATTTGTATGGATATTAATTTTTCTTTTTTGTTTTGAGACTGATTGCTGCTGTGTGTGTCACCATGCCCATCATTGTATGTGGTTACAGGGATGGAACCAGGGACCTTGTGCTTGGTAGGCAGGCGCTGGAACCACTGAGCTAAATCTTTGGCCTTGGATATTAAAATTTAAGAATAGGCAAATCAAAATAATTGGGATCTTTAACCAGACATACGATTAGATGTGAAAATATGGCTTGGATTTCTCCTGAGCAAAGAGGAAAGACGAAGGCTATCAATAGGATGTAATGAAGACCTGTTTTGTTTTGGGGTTGGGGATTGAATCCATGGCCCTGTACATGCTAGCCACATGTAGTACCACTGAGCTACACATTTAGCCCAAAATGAGGTGTTTTCCAGTCTTTGTCTTTTTTTTTGTCTCTGTACTTTCCTCATACTTCTATGTACATTTCTCTCAAGCTAAATTTTTATCTAATATTTATTTTAAAACTTTGTTTTATTATGGTGAACACAATATGAGATCCGTAGTCTTCCATGTTTTTAAAAGCACAATACAGAGTAAAGAAACAGTTTAGACAATGAGAAAATTTTTTCCAACTATTCCTCTAATAAGAGTAATAATATCTAGAATATATAAAGATTGGAAAGATTTAGGCCCTCAAAAGATCCAGTCAAAAAGGGCCAACTGAAATGAACAGACACTTCTGAGAAGAAGCACAAATGTCCAGTAAAAACATGAAATATGTTCATCATTTCCATTAGAGAAGTACAAATTAAAAAAAAAAACTACACGAAGATTTATTCTTTCTTTGGAAAGAAAGGCTGTCAACAAGAAATTAAAAAGAAAGGCTGGTGAGGCTGGAGGAAAAAGGAACCCTTTTATTTCTTGGGTAATGTGAACTAGTACAATCACTACAAGAGTATGGAGATTTCTGTAAAAATCTAAAACTGGAAATTCCCTCTGACCCAGCTATTTCCCCTTTTAGGTACTTTCCTGAAGAAGTTAACATACCTATGTTTATACCATCACAACTTATAATAGCTAAATCTTGGAAGTTGTCTATAAACCATCAACAAATCAATAAAAATATGCTTTTTTTGTATGTATGTTTGTATGCTTTTGGAAAATGGATGCAAGTTTAGTCCATAATATTAAGTGAAACAAACCAGACAAATGAGCTTAAATGTCATTTGGTTTTTCCTGTATGAGAAACCCAAAATATAAAGAGCAAAATAAGCAGTAGATATTAAGAAGTAGGGAGGTAGATCTTTCTCATTTGGGAAGGGTATTTAGAGATTAAGGGAGTGGAGAGGGAAGGGGGAGGGGTTGAAAAAAGTTAAAATGTGTCATGTACCTGAACCAACTTCCATAAGCAATATAATCATTATGTATTGGAAACAAGTATTAATAAAAAACAACAAAAATATTTAAAACGAATGAGCAGTGTTACTTTGTTCATCATAGAGAAACATCTCCTAGTTTTTCATTACTGAGTATGATGTTAATTTTGTATTTGTCATATATGATATTTATTGAAAGTTTATTGATATATACTTTTTTTTTTTTTTTTTTGAAACAAGGTCTTACTTTCTAGCTTGGGCTGGCCTTGAATGGCTGGCCTCAAATTCACTGCAGTCCTCCTGCCTCTGCCCCGAGTGCTGGGATTATAGGTGGGTTTGAGCCACCACACCCGGTTTGGTATGTAGTTCTTGATAATAGAATTATATGACTCTTCTTATTTCTAGTGTTTTTTTTTCATTTCTATTATTTTGATCCTCATCAGCATAATTTCTAGTAGGTACTTTAAACTCTGTTGAAATTCTCTTACTCTGCTCTTGTGCTCTTTTCTTGGCCTTTGTTATTTTGAATTCTTTATCAGGTAAAGTATCTGTGTGGTTCAGTATTTACAGAAAAAACACAAGATAAAAAGATATAAGAATTTACAAGATTGGCTTGCAGTGGCCACCCAGAGTCAGGTGAGGAAGAGTAGGGAAGGTCTGTCTGCACACTGGAGACCCAAGGGTTTAGTTGAATGTCTGGAGCTCACTGCAGTATCCTGTGCGAGTTTGTATTAGGAGGCTGATGTGTCTGTGCTAGAATCCAGGAGATGACATCTGAGGCAAAACCAGAAACTCTTACAAAGGAACAGATGCAGCCTCATTCACCTTGTTTTCCATTTATAATATCCACCCTAGGGTGTGGAATCGCTGAGCGGATTTACTGTTCTCTTAACCAAACTTCTTGAGTTGACACAATCAAGAAACCATCCCAGCGCCTAATTCCATTTCGTTCTGCTCAGTTTCTGGAGATTGATCTTGTTCTTTGTTTGGAACATCTTTATGTGGTTCTTCATTTTGTTTGATTCTCTGTGTTAGTATCTGATTTAGCTATGTGGACATCTCTCCCAGTGTTCATGGGCTGGTGTGAAATGGGAGAAGAGTCTCACCCGTTGGCCTCAACAGAGATTCTGAGGATTCTTTAGCCATTCTTTTCCTCCTTAGGGAGAAATGAACAGTTGTGGTTTTTGTTTGCTTAATGTATGCTAAGGACAGGTATTCACTGGTAATTACCAGTCTACATTGCCACATCCACCCTCCTGCCCCAAATGGCTGGACTTTATCAGGTTCACTAGAATGCAAAGACTTGCAGGATAGATGCCAGTGCTTTGGCCAGTCCCAGAGAAGTTGGGGCATTGCATACATGGTCACTTCTTGCCATTCTAAGAGGGAAGCAGAGATCTGAGATTTTTAATGTCCATTCTCTGTGCCGAAAGACTGGATATTAAAAAAATATCTATTTTCTTTGTAGTTAGATGTGGGGGAGTATATATGATGTCTGTCTTTGCCTTGTGCCAACTCTGTTCTCAGATGGCAAGACAGTGCTGTTTGCACCAGAGTTCCTAAACTGGTGACAGAAGCTGACTCTGCAGGGAGACTCCTCAGCAAAGTTGGGGCAGTGAATGTCTGAGCCAGCCTCTTCCCTAAGCTTGGGCTAAATCATCTCCCTCTGATCACCTGGTCCCGGACAGGGGATAGAGATCCTTGTGAAAGTGTGCCCCAAATTTCTCTTCCAGCTTTGTTGAATCTGGTATTCCACTTCCTGGGGATGCGAGATCCTTGGAATAAGTTCCTAGATTGATTAGAAAGAAAAATTTTCTGTGGACTGTAGTTGGGTCAGTAATGACAAAGGTTTCAGCATAGCAGAAAAAGAGAGTCCACAGCTCCTTGCTTCATCATCTTGCCAAGATTTCCTCTCCTGTACATTTTTCTTATTGGCTCCCTTCATTTCTTTTCTTTCTTGATTTTTTTGTGGCTCACATAAGTTGTTATAGTTCCACAGAGAAACTGATAAACAGATATTTTGTGCTTCACATGGGAGTGTACTTTATTTGAATATCTGATCATAAACATCTTACCTCTGCATTGTACATTGTATCAAGAAAGTCCACGTTATACATGGAATTCTACTCATCCAAGCAACACTGGCCCTTCATATTTGGAGCAGTGATGATAAAGTCTTCCTTGCACTCATAAATGTCATCTTTGGATCTTTTTCTTTTAGCAGTTTACAAGTAGTTTAAGTGCTTGCTCCAAAATTAGATTTGTCCATCTAAATGAGAAGTATCTGAAATATTACCATCAGAAGTGGTTAATTTATCATGCATGTAACTGTGGCTCAGATAAAGGCCCACTCTTAAATACTGTGGAAAGGAAGAGGCAAACATTTTTTTAGACAAAATATCTCAGGTGAATGTATTAACATTTTAAAAATTAAGATTTTTAAAATGCTCCCTACATCGAAATTTTAGAGTCCTTGATGAAAGAAATTCTACCTCATATTTTGTTTTGTACAATACCTAGAAAACTATCACATGTTTAATAGTATTCAGTAAAAGATATGATTAAACATTTGAAAAAGGATTGCTTCTTGGCCTTTTGGCTAAGATCAAGTGTAAAATTTGAAAAAGGGAAAAATCACCTGCAAGTGAATGGTGAGGAAGCAGAAGATCTATTAAGGCAGGCCACATATTTGGCATCAGGAAGCACACACTGAAAGAATAATTCATAATATTTTCTACAGATATTTTCAAGTTGTATAAAAGACTGCAAGAAGAAATGATTACCAGTGGCTGCATTATTTAACCAAGATATCTTTATTTGTAGTGATAGGCCTAACCACAGGACTGCTGTCTGGTTCCTCTAGGAAATTTTATTCATGACTTCATCTAGGAAAATATTCATAATGCTAAGATAGCATCATTTTGCTTCATTTTTCCTCCCCAGTGATGATCATACTGTCTTCCTAAGCTGAATAACAAACAATGTCTTTGTGTTGCCTTGAAAGGTGGTATGAAGCAAACCCAAAAGCCTTTGTTTTTTGTTGTTGTTGTGCCTTCTTAAAGTCAATAGTCTAAAGTTGGGATAGCTTTCTTTTCAAGTTCATGGTGGTGCTGACACACAGAGAAACATTGTGCTTCGTATATTACAAGCTTACAAGGGATACTGTTTAGAAAATAGCCACTTAAAAATAAGTTTACATGACCATGTAATAAATTAAACAGTGCTGTGATGGATGTTATAAGATGGATATAGGCAACCCTGAAGTGTTAGGCTTAGTGCTATAGTTTATTTATTTATTTATTTATTTTGCTTTTTGAGACAGGGTCTCGCTTTGTAGTTCAGGCTGGCCCTGAGCTCACTATGGTGCCCAGGTAAGCCGCCGTGAACTCAGCAATCCTCTTGTCCCTGCCTCCCGAGTGCTGGGATATAGTTTATTTCTTAACTGATACAGAAAGTAAAGTACTTCATGTTGTGGAGACTATCCTCCTATAATTTGCCCCTCAATTTCATCAGGCCTTTGGAGGCATTCCAGTTTAACCCTGCATGGGTTTACTATTTCTGTTACGTATATTATGTATGAGTATAAATAGAAAGTTTGAATTACTTACACTTCTGGGCTGATGAGAGAAAAATCAGATATAAATAAGAATATATTTTGGGTAAAGTTTCGTTAAAAAATCCCATAGCTATAGCAGAAGGAAAGCTGTCTGAATTTCCTATTTTCCTTCTTCCCTATGTGTTCTTTCTCATTACTGACAAATAAGAAAGAAAAAAAATTAATGTCTTTGGACTTTTCTTTCTTTTCTTGATACAATAAAATAATATAAATAAAACAGAATATGAGGTATCACAAATGAGGCCCAGGGCTGTGTAGTTTCTAAGCCAAAGAGAATAGGAGAGAACTTGGTAATGTAACTTCAGGTCACACATTCTCTTAACTGAATGTGATCTAAGATAGCACTTTCAGAATAATAGAGTAAGAACCCTAGAAAATCTACCCTTCTATAAATGTAGTGAAAATATTGTCAAAGATGGTTAAAATTAACATTTTTTGGAAATCTTGAAATTAAACAGGGCTTGTAAAAATTTGGGGAGCATTTACTCCCTTCTTCCCAAAAAGGCTAAATCTTGATAAGACAGTGATGCTTGTAGTGCTTTAACTTTCCCCATTCTCACCCACTTGTTATTTTTTTTTTAATTGAATTCTTTATTGGTACAATTTATATACATCTCAAAATCACATATAACATTGGGAAATTTGTACCAGTATATGCCACAAGTTAATTCTCATTTTTACCCATATCCCTACCCACTCCCCCCTCCTCCCCCCTTATATATGCTCTTTTATTTTCTTTCTGTATCATATTTATTCCTTCCCCTCATCA